>JABYQE010000034.1:0-225302 GCA_022376435.1 Amylocystis lapponica
GCGACGTTCGCCACAGAAAATGTATGTACCAGAGAAGAAGGATCCGGCTCCGAGTGATCGCGAAGAAGTCACGCTGGGCGGCAGAAGGGGGAGCGAGGCACACGGTGACCACGCACCACCAAACATAGTGAAAAATGTTTTTCACCACCTCACGCGATGGCTGGTGGCGACGAGAGAGGAGGATATAATCCTGCTACTCAGATGGCTCCTTAGCGCTCTCGAACCCTAGCAGCGTCAGGAAGCCTCTCTGGAATTAAAGAACAGCGACAATGCGTTTTTCCACCGCTGCATACTTCCTTGGTCTTTTGACCGCTGTCTCGGCGCACTTCCAGCTCCAGTTCCCTGCACCAAGAGGGCCATTCGTGGAGGATGACGAGCCAACATTCTGCGGTAAGCACAGTCGCTGTACCGTTACTTGATTCGTGCTCAACTACATGCTATTCAAGATAACTACGGGAACGCCGTAGATAACCGCACACAGTTCCCTCTCAGCGGCGGGTTCTTCTCCCTGAACTCCGAGCACCCTCTATGGACGTGTAAGTCGTCAGCATTTCCGCACAACATGCTACCGCTTCACTGACACGGGGCGCACGCAGTGGGCGTCATGATCTCCACGGTCCAGAACCCAGACAACTTCGCGAACTTCACAACCTCGGGCGGGCAGCAGCAGCTCGCCGTGCAGTACTTCGAGGCGACGGACGAGGGCTTGTTCTGCTTGCCCATCAACCTCGCCGCCACCGGCATCTCCGGCGTCCAGAACGGCGCGAACGTCACGCTGCAGTTCGTCTTCGACGGCGGCGACGGCCAGCTGTACCAGGTGCGTCGTGCGCGCGCACCTCTCCGTGCAGCCAGGCTGATCGTCGCGCCATGCAGTGCGCGGACTTGACACTGAGCAACGATGCGTCGATACCGGCCGGCACGGCGTGCTCGAACGCGTCGAACCCCGAGGTGTCTTTCTTCAGCTCTGGCGTGGTCCCGACGTCGTTCTCGCCGTCGTCGACCGGCTCGTCGTCCGCGCCGAGCAGCAGCACGTCGACTGGTGCTGGGACGAGAAATGTTGCTGGGCTGACTGGGCTGTTGGGTGTTGTTGGTGCAGTCTTCGCGCTCCTGTGAGATGGTGACCATCCGGGTTGGGAGGATCCGATGAGCGGAAGAGGCGCGTTGTATCAGCAGCCGCCACGACTCACGATTAAAACATGTTGTTCACATTTCCCTTGATTGGGCATCCGTAAGCAGATTATACTGTACCACCGTGATCAACCGGAGTCAGAGACTGGCGTATACATGAAGTAGAGCGTATTTGCAGAACGCCCAAAATCAAAGGTAGCGTACGCCCAAAGTCGAAGTTGTAACGCCCCAATCTGTCGCCCCAAAACTTTTTATTTTGGGCGTTTGCAAATACGCTCTAATATCGTGGATCCGGACTGAAGAGCTGACTGATCACTCCGCGACTTGGGGATCCGTTAGCAGGCATACGGCGGGCAGCAGACACAGCTAGCTTCTAGCAAGTTACTGAAACACCAACGAAGGTTACTTTCTAGGAAATGCGTACCAGCCATTTCCCGTGAAACAGAATGTTGGGTGTGGCTCAGTTTTGATTAGTACGGAGCTGTAAAGGAAGCCAGATGGGGCAGCAGGTTTTGTCATCATCACTGTAACAGATGCATGTCGGCGGCGCGAGGCTGGACAACCCACAGCGTCTGGATAGAACAGGTCATCTAGGAGACTCGCCGTATCTCCGCGGCCCACATTCGAAGCAGCGGTCCCGCGCAGCAGCGCGCAACACGGTACACGTCCGACGCCCATGCGCGCTCGCGGGGAGTGCGGCGGCGGTTACACAGCCTTGAATTTGATCGACCAAGTCAGATCTACTTCTCGTCGATAAGCTGCGGATGTTTGGTACTGAAACTTGAGTGGCAGTGAGGTGGCCGGACTAAAATGCATTGTGAGAAGTACATACTAGAAAACGTAGTGGCGCATCATATGTCGCAGGTCACGCTGTGTTTGTGTCAAATAAAGCTATGGGGTGGTCGATATCACGCATGGAAGATGCGGCCATGGAGTCATTGTCAACGCAGAGAACGAACAAGGGCCAGGCCCCTGCAGGGTGTGTTGCTACATCGCGGCAGCTGGCGTCTACCTAGATCGATCGTCGTACCGAGGAGTCGGAGCCCGACGTCACGGATTGAGGAGAACTGCATAAGCATATGTGTTGAGCTCGAAATTCAACGGATCATGGCGAACGTACTCGATAGATTTGCTCACCCGCCGAACAACGGAAGACGGCCGAAGGATACGTTCGCTCACCGGCGGCGACGGCCGCGGCTCGAGCTGCCAGAGGCTGCCACTGGTGCCGGTGACTCCGTGACCGAGGCGACGCGTCCGTCACACTAGCCCGAGGGGACAAACATGTGATTTCTTGGGGAGCAATGTGCTAAACGCCGCGCCGCCGCCGCCGTCGGACTAGTCAGTCAGGGGCTTGGAGATGGCTTACAGTTGGCTGACTGGGGAATGAATCAGCCCGTGGTAGCGTACTGGAAGGTGCTGAACGACGAAGATCGGCTTGCGGCGGTACGTGTATGGGCGGGCACATGTATACGCAATCACGCTGACAGGCTCCGCGACGTGTGCCGGCGCCGAGGTCCTTCACTATGACCGATTCCAATTAGCTTGCCTGCTCCGATGCATGAGCTTCCACCAAATGCTAATCTGCCCAGCCATCGTGTCCCGTATCCACGCTTCACATCCCGGCTCGCTCAGCACTGCCTTATCCTCCATATACCCATTCCCAACGCGTAAGCACCCATATAAAACAATGCGGTGCTCGCGCTGCGCCCCGATTCCTCCCCCCCTCTTCCGATTACCCTGCCATTGCTGTGGCCACCCACCCCGTTCCTTTATACTCGCCCGGCTCCGCAGCCTCAGCCTCATCCCGCATTACTCTCCCCTGCGTGATCGCCTCACCCAGGCAGACCACCGTCCAAACACATCCCTGTCACATACACTTCACGCACTTAGATAATGTGGTTCCGACGGAAGGAAGACCCTTGGGAGGTTGTTGATTCCAAGGTGATCGAGCCCGTCCCCATGTATGACGACGACGACGGTGCGTCTTTCTTCTTTCTCCCCGCATGTACCCTCGCTCAGGCTCGCACTGACACAGACATTGAAATCCTGCGGGTGGGCGAGAGCGAGTTGAGCCGCGTGGTCACGTTCGATATGAAGAAGACTTCGCAGCAGCCCGACATCGTCGGCGCTGTCGACTACGCGCGCTCGCGCGTTCTGCGCGACGCGGCGAAGCGTGGGTACAACGTGCTCTTGTGCGAAGGGTGCGTATCCGCCTCCCTGCTGCCTGTTCTGCAGTCTAATGAATAGTCTATCCGCTAGATGGCAGCTGACATTGCTACGGAAGGGCAAGTGGCACCGCGTCGAGGTGCACTACGTCGGCCGTCCAGCCGCTGTCAAGGGCAACGTGCCCGAGCTTCCGCCCCCACCGTTCGTTAACATGCTCCAGGCGCTCCAGGCGCAGGTCGGTCGAGAGTTGGCGAAATTGGCCCCAGACAATCCTGCTCCAACACTCCGTTCTCGAGCTAAACGATTGTCAGTGCTCAGTAAAATTAGGGTTTAATGGGTCCGGATGACTGACGAGGGGTGTTCTCGAGGGGCCGGGTGCACTGTGAGTGACAGCGTGACGTGTACTACCATTTGTATTGTGTAGATGATATCCATCGGTGTATCGTAGCGCTACTTAGTCTACTGTACACCATCCTAATTTATCAACGACATCTCCTCTCCTTTATCTATGCGTTCGGACAGGAAACAGCCGCTACCTTGGGAAATAGACCTGTAACACCCGAAGGAGCAGCACTCGGAGCACTTCATTCACCCTTTTCGATATCACTCTCCTCACGCATCGCATAACCCGTCCACGACTGCCCAGGCTAGCAATCAGCGCTGCTGCGTCGCAAGAATCACGGCTAGCACTCACCTCATCGTACACCCCCACACGCTCAACCCCCAGCGCCTGAAGTCCCAACCACAGCACACCCGCAGTCATACCGCTCCCGCAGCTCGCAACCACGCCCCGCTCCCCGGCAGCAATCGCCGCCGCGTTCTCCGCGCCGACCGCGTCCCGCAGCGCGTCGTGGAGCGCGGAGCTGGTGCGGAGCGTCGTGTACGTCTCGGGCTCTGCGCCCTCCTCCGCAGGCGCGCGGGCGGTCTGCGTCTCGAGGAACGCGATGAACGGGAGCGAGAACGAGTGCGGGATGTGCCCCGACGACAGCCCCGCGCGGGGCTCGGGATCCGTGCCCAGGTACCTGCGCGGGCGTCTGTAAGGCGTGCGCGTGCGCCGAGTGCGGTGGGAGGGCGCTCACCGGCCGCGCGACCGCGCGTCGAGCACGATCTCGGCGATCGGCGCTGCGGGGTCTACTTTGCGTTCGCGACTACGTCGGCGTAGCCTGCCGAGCGCGGTGTCAGAGTTGGAACAGGAACAGTGTGGGTGCATCACGCACTTTTTACGACGCGTGGGTCGAATTTGGGCACACGGTACGCAGCTGGCGAGCGCGCGGAGGGTGCCCCGACTCAACGGGGCCGCCGTGCGCTCGCCAGGCTGGGAGGCCGCCGTCAAGGATACTGGAACGCCGGTGTCCGAAGGCGCGGAACGTGAACAGGGCGCGCGGGGAGGAGAACACGCCGTGGGTGTCATAGCTGCGGCGGCGGTCAGGTCAGCAGCGTGCCTGGCTGCGGGACGACATACAGGACGACGTGGGAGTTGCGCGAGATGCCAAGACGCTCTAGGAATGTGCGCAATGAGGACTCTGCTACGCCGCGGGTGGGGGCAGGTCGGGACGCACCGCATGCCGTGGCGAAGACCTTTGGCGTGGGCATCATATGCTTGAGGCCGAGGGGGTGGTCGCTGGCGACTTCGTCGAGATCGAAGAACTGCGCGCCCGGAATGCGGGCGCGTAGGAATTCCGCGCGAGCCTTGCGAGGCGAGTTGGGCATGTGCCAGCTTGTATCGAGGACGGCGACGGATTCGGATGGATGGATGTTTTGCAGTTGGGCGGGGGTGAGGACCAGAGGACAGTGGTCGCCAAAGAGCGACATGGGTGTTGCAGAGGACATTGAACGGACAGAAAGAAAGCGGGGGAGACGGGAGCGCAACGACGACAGTATCATACTTATTGCGTCCGGAGAGCGGTGCTCGCCTTCGCGCTGTAAGATGGGCGGGTGCACGTGTTCTGAATCGCCTGTCCGCCCTAACCCCAGCTGAGATTCATCGCCGCCAGCGTCTACGGTAAGCGCACAACTACTCTGCTCACTGTTCTGCACGCTGCCCGACGTTTCATCCCCATGCCCTCCGACCAAAGTACCTGGCTCGTGGCCATCCCACAAGACGGTGACGCAGATGGTCTTCTCCAGGAACTCACCGGCAAGATCACCAAACCGACCTCCTCGACTCTTGCGCCCCTCCCTCTACCTGCGTTCAAGGTGCATTTGCCTGCCCTATTCATTAGTCGGATTCTCTGGACTAACGTCTTTGAAAGACAGGAACGCTAGACACTCTCATCTCTTTGTCTGAGGATCTCCCGAAATACGAGGCCTCCTTTACTGCGACGGTCGCGAAGACCGTCGAAACACTCCGGAATCTCCTTAACAATGATCCTTCCAAGCTTGCCCAACACATACAGGTGAACGAACAGCCCGTGGACGCCTACCTCCTCCGTGACTGGCATTGGAACGAAGGTCGTTACGGCGTGCAGCGCGGCCTCCGAGACATGCTCGACGTGCTCAATAAGGTCCGTGTGCCAAGTGCTGTCGGCTCCTGCGCGGACGCGCAGACAGTCTCCTCATGATACCTGCAGGAGATGACCTCCATCGACAACGTTATGAAGAACAAGCTGAACAACTACAACCTTGCCAAAGGCTCCCTTGTCCAGATGCAGCGAAAGAAGACGTGAGTTCTCTCGGGCCAGATTTCATACCGTTTTACATTGCAATACAGTGGGAATCTCTCCGTGCGCTCATTAGCAGATGTCGTCAAGAAGGAGAATTTCATCCCGGACTCCGAGTACATGGAGACGCTACTTGTTGCAGTCCCCAAGTAAGCATTCTTCTACGGCCGGCCTTGTGGCCGACATGGCCATGGAATGAGTTAGATGATTTGCAGGAATTTTGTCAAAGACTGGAACCTCAAATACGAGCGTCTTACACCAATGGTCGTTCCCCGATCCTCGACGTGCGTCCCTGCTCTTCCAGTCTGGGGATGTGTCATTTACGGTTAATGCGCGTGTGGTACAGCCTGATCGCCTCCGACGATGAGTATACACTATTCGCTGTCGTCGTCTTCAAGCGCGTGCATGACGACTTCCTCCAAAAGTGTCGCGACAACAAGTAGGCATTACTCCAAGTGTAACGGTGAGAACTCTTTTAGAACACTAACGTGTGTACTCCACAGATTTATTGTACGCGATTTTGTGTATTCGGACGACATGCTTGTCCAGCAGCGAGAGGAGCTCGATACGGCGGATACGACAGAGAAAGAGCTCTGGGCAAGTCCTCGTCTGCTTGTTCACCTCATCAACCCGCTAATTTTCAAATCTTTACACTAACAAATATTTTGAACGTTGACGCGACCTTTCAATCCATCTTGACCCTAAAAATCTTAACGTTTGCCGACACGAATGCCCATGTGCATGTTCGGAACTGGGTTGTAATTGTTGCAGACGGAACTACTACGGCTATCACGCATAAACTTCTCAGAAGCGTTCCAAATCCTTGTACATATGAAGGTCCTTCGGTTGTTCGTCGAGAGCGTGCTACGCTACGGCCTCCCAGCGCACTATGTGGGCTTCTTTGTCAAGGTGCGCAGTGATACCTCTTTTCTTCCCTCCACTTGCTCACGGCTGTCGCCTATGCATATATTCCGCGCTACCTGCCATGATCGTTCGCCCATATTTTGCATCGCAGCCTGAGCCAAAGGCAACAAAACGCACGCTCGCGACGCTCCAAACACACTTCGCATATCTCGGCCGACGTGCGAATCCCACGCGGACAAAGACCGGCGCCGGGGGTGAGGAGTTTGTCGGCGAGTACCAAGCGCTGCTCGAGCAGGAGTACTTCGACTTTGTGCTGTTCGAGGTCCCCTGGATCGTGCTATAGCTTCTTCACCGCGCACACACCGGATTGCGCTTTACAAACCGGTGCGCGCACGAAGCCTGGTACCTTGCATGGCATGTAGCATACCATGCATATACTCGGTGTCTGCGATTGCCAAATGCAGTTGCAAATTGCTCGAGCATGTGGAGAGAATATACTCCTGGGTCGAATGACAATAACGAGCTGAAGGACAGAACGCGACTGGAATTGTTCGAACGTTCTGACTCCCAGGTAAAAGCACGCATCCCGAACTCCTAACCCTACTCCGCTAGAGCAATAAATACCTCCGTAAATCACGGACTTTGTCAGACACTTGTCAGAATGGCCATTGGCGCCTCTCACCACTTTGACACATAACTCCATCTTCACTGTGTACCGCTGGCCACTGATAGGAGTATCTCACAAGTTCTATAGTACGGCACAGACTAGGAAGATGACGGTGACGGCGTTAGAACACGATCAGGAGTTCTGCAGGACTCTGCAGCGGGAGGAATGGGAAGTATTGGAGGTGTGCACTACTTGGCAGTTCTCCTTCGTTATTGCGGGCACGAACCGAAACTGATTGCTCTGCAGTCTATCTACCCGGATTCTGTCTCCGGAGAGATCACTAGCGGCATAGTCAAACTCGAGATTCCCATTGAGTTTCCGGAGCCCAGGCTCGTCGAGGCAGCAGACGATCACACTATTCCTTCTTCATTAAAGGATCTGCCTCCTACGAGTCCTGTGAGTCATCGTGCATTTGGGACGCTGCCTCGCGAGTCGCTGTACACGCTTCCGCCACTCCTGCTTGACATTTATCTGCCCTCTGCATACCCGTATGTCCCCCCAGAGATTCTATCCTTACATGCGACACGTTCGTGGTTGCCCTCTGGTCTCGGTTTGCAGCACAAGCTACTGGAGATGTGGCAGGAAGGGGAGGGTGTGCTATACACCTGGACCGAATGGATCCGCAGTGGCGACTTCTTAGATGTGTGCGGATTGATTTCGAAGGGAGATCGGATAGTTCGGTGCGTCACAATGCTCTCGAGACTGGGCGATTCATGATTGACGGAAGAGTACTGCAGACTACCACATCCGGCGCCCCATTTGCTATTGCCATTGCTGATCGCTCACGACGCATCTACACAACTCGCAAGATTCTCGGAAACATCGTACACTTGCGAGATATGTCTGACATCAATCAAGGGCGCCCGCTGTATACTGCTGTTGTGCTCGCATGTGTTCTGCCGCAGTTGCCTGGAGGACTTTTGGAAGCTCTGCATTACGGAGGGGGATGTAGGGCGCGTAGGTTGCCCGGACCCTCAGTGTGTCAAGGACGGGCGAGAAGCGAATGAAGAGGAGGTGAGGCGAGTTGTCACGGAGGAGGAAGTGCGACGGTGGAAGTGGTTGCGAGAGAAACGAGCTATCGAGAAAGGTGCGCTCGCTCCAGTGTTGTGTCTGCGCTGCGCGAGTTTATGCAATTGTCGGTCAATTTCTTAGACCCTTCTATCATTCATTGCCCGATGTCTTTCTGTCAACGGGCAATCACCAAGCCGCAGAATGTCGAAGAAGGGTCAGGATGGGAGCGTCTGCGGACTTGTCCAGACTGCGACTACTCGTTCTGCGCTTACTGCAAGCGCACATGGTATGTCGTCACTGTGTCGGAAATGTATGCCACGGGCTCATTCGGCCTGCGGGTAGGCATGGGTCTATCACCGACTGTCCAATTTCTGCGACAGAGTCATTTCTCCTGGAGTATATGGCTCTGGCTGAAGGATCGGCAGAGCGGGAGGCCATGGAGCGGCGGTTCGGGCGGGAAAATATGCGGAAGCTCGTGGCCAAGTTCGAAGAGGAGCAGGCAAACAAAAAATGGCTGGAGCAGTCCACGATGGCTTGCCCGACGTGTCATGTGCATGTGGAGAAGTCGCTGGGATGCAATCACGTATGTCGCGCCTCAGTTACAGTCGTTGACAACGCTCAGACTAACGGCCTTGCAACAGATGACGTGTGCAAAGTGCAAGGAGCACTTTTGCTACCGATGTGGCGACCGACTGCAGGCGAACAACCCGTATGCTCACTTCTCGACGCCTGGGCACCGGTGCTACTCGAAGCTGTTTGACTTCCAGAGCGTGGATGACGAGTGGCAGCCTGTGGAGGCCTTTGATCTGTTGTAGCGTAGGATGGAATACGAAGAGATCATGATCAGGAGAACGCCTAGACCGGGGGTGAGATGAGGGGCAGCCCCGGCAGCGGAAGGGGTGCGAAAAGCGAGGCCGGTTCTGTCAGTGTGATTTGAACTCCGCCTGGGGAGGGATGTGGCGGCTGGAGGGAAACCGGAGCATTTTGTTTTTGAGGACCTCCTATTCATATATCTTGGTCTCACTTGTTTCTCTCGACGTCCAGCCTCCTTCATTTTACGAGGCTGCGTGGGGCACTCCCGGATACCACTTTGTCCATACCCCCAGAACTACCGCATACCCTTGCTGTTTCCCTATCCCCCACTACGCCCAACCACCCATCTCACTAGCTGTATATTTCTCGCGCATCTACCGCCCGCACGGACAATGGAAATCTACACCACTTCGTTTACTTATCCCCGTCGCTCACGGCTCACTCATTCGCCCGCTTCTTCTCTCGACTTCTCCGCCCCTTCCGAACAGCTTCGCCGCGCAGAGTCCTACTCGCACCTTCAACAATACGCCAACAATAATCTTTCCGACTCCCAGGGGACTGCGTCTCCCTCCGACTATGACGCTATTCAAAAGCTGGCCATGATGGCCATGGGTCTTCATGGCGTCCATGTATCCTTTGCGTCTGCCGACCAAGGCAGGGCCTGGAATTTTCAGATTTCTGGTGCTTACCAACAAGTCATGCTTGCCAGGGGCATGATCATGAAAGAGTGCCCAGTCCAAGTGAGTCTCTAGTTGCAATCTCGAGAGGCCTCGAGCTTGACGCCCCCGCCATAGAATCGTGCTACCATCAAGGTTGCGCGCTCAGAGATCCTTGATACACCTTCTTCGAAACCTTCCTTGAAGCCCGAAGTCCGCCGTCGTTTGGACGATATAGCATCCCAGACATTTGCGCACATTGCGGTGGTAAACAGCCCTCTTTCCTTATCTACGCGTAGCCTACCGGACGGCATCAGTAGCAATGCGGGCTGGACTGGTCTGGAAAGCGAGCGCGTCTGCGAGCTCGTGATCACTGGCCAGGGGGATTCTGTTGATCTTGCGCGGGTACGCTTGATGGTTATGTTGGATGAGCTTGTAAGTACCGTCGTACAAGCTCATGTGGCGGTTCTCACCCAATGCGCAGAGCGGCTTGCACGCCGAGTCTTGCGAACTTGACCACACCCTTCACGCTATCATCGCCGGGAGGAAGCGCAATGTTCTGCAGACCATCCAGGAAGAGACCGCCACGAACATATATTTCCCGTCCCCGTTGCAGGGTGTCCTTGGTCCCGATTTCGGACAGGCTACGGCCGACGCCTCATCTACAGGGAACTCGTCTCATTCGGATGCCAACGTCATCTGGATCACAGGCGAGTTCTTTGGCGTGCAACGAGCGCGTGATATGCTTTTCCAGGTGTCTATGACCAAGGTGTGTATGTAGAACCAACGTGCTAGTATTACCGCTCAAGCTTGAGAATCTTCAGAGCAAACAAATTCTCTCCAGGGACAGCGCAGTTTTGCCTCGCAAAATGGATTGGATGGTCACCGAACGCGCCGATGACCTGAAGGCACTCATGCATGACAATGCCACTTTCATCCAGTTTGCTGCTATTGGTAGCCCGACCAGCCTGATTACTGTGTTCGGAGATCACAGGGTCAACATACAGAGAACTGTCCGTTCTATCATGCAATTGGTAAGTCGTGCGCCATACGCTTGTTTCCATGTTACTGACTCCGGCGTGTTAGGCTTGTCAGTTCTATGTCGCCTCCTTATGGCTTCTACCTGCCCAGTTCAACGTACTTCTGCCGTCAACTTCGTTGAACCCCACACAAGTTTCTGCTATCCTCAAGCAAGTCTCATACACTTCAGGTGCAGAAGTCGTGTTTAAGGGTATGTGTTTCGAGATGCACGGTCTTGAACATGAAGTTCGTGCTGCCGTCACTATGCTTCTGGACCTCGACATTGTCAAGGTGAGCTTGGTACATTTCACGTCGTTATCGTCCCGCGCTAATCCCGCTTTGTCGTAGACGTTCCACCACGAGATTCGCTTCCAGATCGAGCTTGCGAACGAACACCGCGAGTTTATCAGCGGGAAGAAGAACGGCAAGATCAACAAGATTATGCAGACGACGAATGTGAAGATAAAGTTCGAGACGTTCAATGAGCACAACTTCCTGATCGACATTTCTGGCAACGACGCCTCGGTGCTTCAAGGTTTAACGCTCTTGCAAGAGGAGCTCCCTGCGGAGATCTCGTTCCATGTACCCGAATCCTATCACAAGCGCATCATCGGTGTAGGCGGCAGGAGCATCCAACGTATCATGAAGAAGTACGGGGTATATGTCAAGTTCTCGAACGCAGAGGAGTTTGCTGCGATGGGAGGCTATAACGACAACGAGGACAACGTCATCGCGCGAACTCCTGCGAAGAATGCCATGAATTTGGAGAACTTGAAGCAATCCGTGATGGAGCTTGTCAATCCGAAGGTAAAACCTTGTGCACCAATACGCAATCTCGGCGCTAAAAGTATCGATAGGATAAGGACTACATGAACGAGACTGTCCCCATACCTCGGAAGTACCACCGCACGCTTCTAGGCGAGAAGAGCATCTTCATCCATGATATCGAGACCAAGACGAATTCGACGGTTCGCTTCCCTGACAAAGAGACGGGCTCTGATCTTGTCACTATCTTCGGACCTGAAAGCCAGGTTCAGATTGCCGCGACTATGCTCTTGGTGAGTCGAACATCCGGCCTTTATAGATTTGAAATTGATGTCGAGGATAGGATCATGTTCCGTTCGAGGCTGACATGGCTGTTCCACCTCAATCCGAGCTTGCACGCGTCTGTGCTTTGCCCGACTTCATTGCGTTTACCGAGCGGGTCAAGCGTGACTTCCAAGTTGTGGTCAGTCCGAGCATCAAGACGTCGCCTGCAGCCAATGGTTCCTCGTCGGAACTGCCCACGGAATGCTCCTTCAAGTTTAGATGTCAACGGAGCAACAGCGATTTCCTGGGGACTGCAAGGGAGATGCTGGAACAGTTCCTGATTAGCCATAATGTCCGCGTCTACCCCTCTGCGACGTCGCGCACCCACCAGCGAGGCGACTCCTTCGCGGATGCGTTCCCGCACTTTGACAGCAAGGTCCTGTCGACCGCACGAACCCGCCATCAAAGTGAGTGGATGCGCTGTTTGATTGAGAAAAAAAGCTGATGCATCCACCAGACTCCGCTGACCTGGGTCGACCTTCGGAGGCCATGATCGATAGGCGGCTCAGGCTCGCAAGCTCTTCTCCTGACGTTAAGGCGTTGTTCAACAGTTCGCCATCGTATATCTACCATCTCGAGGAGGAAGAGGATCTCGAGCCCCAATCCAATTATGTCCCTGGACCATCCAATACGGACTACTGGACTCCCCTCGGTCCCATTGTAAGCGACAGTTGGGTTATTTTGTCTCGGTACTAATGTGTTCCACAGGGCTCGGGCCTGCCGCATCATTCGCGACATGGCGAGGATGCGTTGAAGCGTGGCTCCGACTCACTGCTCGAGGCAAAGCTCAAGGATTCGCTTGCGAAGCCGCGCTCGCTGCAAAATCGCGCGCAGTCGCTCGACCTAACTTTCTCGCTCACACGTATCAATGAAACGTCTCGCGGCGGGTCGGGACTCTCTCGCCCTGACTCGCCCGAGACATCCGCAGCGGGCACCGGCACGGACGGGACATCGAGTCCCATCTCTGCGACTGCACCGTCGTTTCCCAGCGTGTATGGTCCACCCGCTGGCCGCTCTGCCGTTATTGGTTCGGGACCGCCGGGCCACTCCATGGGCCGGTCGGGCATGGTCATGGACAAGGACGCTGTGGACGAGGTGTCACGCGTCATCTCAAACCTGGGCCTATAGCACCACGATGCCAGTCATCTCTGGAGAAAGCTACTACCACGCCTACTATCCGCATGTCAAAAGATCTCAACTAGATTGTAGCAAATGTCTCTCCGATGAACAATAGTTGTGGACCGCATTAGTTTCCGGTCTCCATTCTCCAAACTTTCGCTCTGTTCTCATGCTTGTCTTATCTCATTCCATCTCGTCGTGTGCGTGTTCGTTGCACCCCTCCCCTTCTCTCTCGTCCAGTCATCAGTCATCGTACGTTATAGTAGATCTTAAATACTGCTCGCATCCGTCCGTCTGTCCGTCATGCTCCACGCTGTCCCATCGCGCCAGCCTCGTGCATACATCGCTCTGTGCCGTTGTCCTTTGAATTCGCACTTGGAAGCGTACGACACCGTGTACCATATTCTTGAAAGTTGTTCAACATACTGCAGTTTGGACTGATACGAGTTATACATATTTTTATCGGCGACAGTTTGCTTCGAGGGTTCGTACCGTGTACAGATACTAATATAAGTGACTGCTGCGTTGACTGCGGGCAAAATCGAAGACACCTCAGGCTGGAGATGTTCAGGTTTTTGCCGCAGTTGCAGGTGAGTGTGCACTCGATCATTGTGCAGACATGCGGCCGGAAGAAGGCCACGATGTGGACAGGGTAAGGCCTTCGTTAGATGATGAGGGGCCAGTGCCACTATAGCTACAGCACACCAGACCGGAGAACTTAACGTGGGGGACTACACACGAACATAAGTCAACCTTTTTCCCAGCGGAGGGCCGAGATGTGGAGAAAGAGAGAACAAGCATCCGGATAGACGTCGACGTTCTTCTCTTTTGATCATCATCCTCGTTCTATATCACCGGCTGCCACTCGTCATCCACGGTCTGAAAGTCATACAACTTCGAGTAACACCGCTCCCCCGGCGTCGAAAAGTGATCAAAGGCATGGCCCGGCCGCAGTCTGTCCCCGCATCGATAGCAGAAGTTCTCTCCGCACCTTTTACATGTCATCTGTTGCCATAGCGTAAATCCGAGTGGTACTAACAACCAAGGCGCGACATACGTGATTACATCCCAGGTTCTTCTCCACATGCACTTGACACTTCGGGCAGGCCGTCGTGAACCACTGCAGCCACGATTTGTTCGCTTGCTCCTCTTCGAACTTTGCTACGAGCTTCCGCATATTTTCCCGCCCGAACCGCTGCTCCATAGCGTCCCGTTCTGGCGATCCTTCAGCCAGAGCCATATACTCCAGAAAATACGACTCTGTAGCAGAGATCGGACAGTCGACGGTAGACCCATGCCTGTCCGTAGCCCGAATTGAACACACAGCATACATTTCCGAAGCGGAGATGACATACCATGTGCACTTGCAGTAAGCGCAGAACGAGTATTCGCAGCCTGGGCAGGTGCGCAGACGCTCCCATCCTGACCCTTCTTCAATGTTTTGCGGCTTGGGAATTGGCCGCTGACAAAAAGACATCGGGCAATGAATAATAAAAGGATCTAAGAACTGATGAACAACTTGTATAAACTTGCACATACAACAGCTTTGGAGCGCACCTTTCTCGATAGCTCGTTTCTCTCGCAACCACTTCCACCGTCGCACTTCCTCCTCCGTGACAACTCGCCTCACCTCCTCTTCATTCGCTTCTCGTCCGTCCTTGACACACCGAGGGTCCGGGCAACCCACACGCCCTACATCCCCCTCCGTAATGCAGAGCTTCCAAAAGTCCTCCAGGCAACAGCGGCAGAACACATGCGAGCACGACAGCAGGATACAGCGAGCACCCTTGATCGATGTCAGACATATCTCGCATGCGTATGACGTTTCCGAGAATTTTGCGAGTTGTGTGGATTCGTCGTGAGCGACCAGCAACGGCAGGAGCAGATAGGGCGCCGGATGTGGTAGTCTGTAGCAGTCTGTGAATCAAGGTTTGCTCAGTCTCGGGCATATTTTGGCGCACCGAACAGGTCTGCTCTCCCTTCGATATCAAGCCGCACGCATTTAAAAAGTCGCCACTGCGGATCCACTCAGTCCATGTGTATAGCACACCCTCCCCTTCCTGCCACATCTCCAGTAGCTTGTGCTGCAGGCCAAGACCAGAGGGCAGCCACGAACGTGTCGCATGTATAAATAGAATCTCCGGGGGACGTATGGGTATGCAGGAGGCAGGTGAATGTCAAGCAGGAGTGGCGGAAGCGTGGACAGCGACTCGCGAGGCAACATCTCAGACGCACGACGACTCACAGGACTCGTGGGGGTCAGATCCTTCGACGACGAGGAGATAGTATGATCGTCTATTACCTCGACGAGCCTGGGCCCCGGAAACTCGATGGAAATTTCGAGTTTGACGATGCCTACAGTGATATCTCCGGAGACAAAATCCGGGTAGATAGACTGCAGAGCAGTTGGTTTCAGTTCTGCATGCAACGACAAAGGAGAACTACACACCTCTAATACTTCCCATTCCTCCCGTTGCAGAGCCTTGCAAAAGTCCTCGTTGTGTTCTGACGTCTCAATTGACATCTTCATATGCTCCCAATCAGTCAATATATCAATCTGGCGAGATTCCTACGGGTGGCCAGCGGCAACGGCAAGAGGGTGAGTTGCAAACCTATAGAGTCGCACGAGGTCACTCTGCAAGTGCTTGAAAGGTCTAGGAATTGCGGAAGTTTATAAATCTTCCACCGCAGCCTATATGTAATCGTAGTGAGTTATGTAGCATGATTCGTGTGGTGCTCAGCCTGTCACTGTTTTCCTGTGCAATGGGCGGCGAGATCTGAGATCTGAGCACCTCTCATCATGGTGCAGGCCAGCGCCCAACGTTTGGATCTCAACTCGAAGCATCAGTTGAGAGACTTCAAGATGATGCCCAGGCTTCGCCAGAGAAGAACCATACGTAATGCACAACCATGTCTTGACCTCGAGATGGTACGGACTGAATCGCCCGTTCCTCTTTCTCAATATGCATCGAGTTCGAGTTCTAGGGTTACTAGCAAGCCATACCAAAGCTAGCGGCGGATTGGCAACCAATAATTGGTGTCTCGGCCGCGGTTGCCGACGGCAGAGCAGACAGCGGCGAGAGCAGAGCATTGATGCCTGAAGTAGGAAGCATAGTATGTTGTTGGGGCAGAGCTGGCTCGAGAAGCACCGTCGATTGTGTCGAAGCAGGGACGAGACTGAGAAAAGTTGCATACGGCTAGTCACAAAGCAGGCACGTCCAGGCAGATGACCGTTGGATACGAGGAGTACCCAAGCACAGGGAAACAACGAGAGCAAAACTGTCGCTGGCGAGACCGAGACCAAGAAGATAGCCCAAAGAGATGGGAGCATGGCTCACGTCTACATGCGTGGAGCATCTTGGGTATTGAAGACCTGGGGTGCAGGTTCCTTGCACAGTTTACATCGGAACGTAGACAGGTTTGGACATTTGAATGGTCTTGAGTTGCGACAGATCATAGAATTCGTGAAACCTGACACAGAAAGAAAGATACGCCAGTGCTGAGCCCAGTAGACAGTAGACGTAAACAACGAGACGTGGAGATGACGGCGGTAGATCATCGGAGACTCCAAGAGAGGGTGCCGAAGACAAAGTGAGAACGAATTGATGAACCCGCCGGGTCGCGAACATAATCACAGTCACCAGATGTCCCGAATTTGTTGCCAAAGCAAGGTCCATAGTGAGGCCTGAGGGTGGTGAAGGGAAGATGCAAGATCAAGGCAGCGAGACCAGTGACACAGATAAGTAGATACCATAGAGGAAAATTGCAGGTATGTTGGCCTTCCCGTCCTGCCGAACGCGGCTTGGCGAGGGGTACTTATACCGAGAACCTTGCAAGAGTCTGCACTAGGACAGGCTTGCGAGCGCCCGGGGTGAACTTGAGGGCACAAAGAAAAAACGTTGAGGTCCATGTACGACAGAATTGGGAAATTGGGATATGGCGCTTTGAGAAAGAATGTTTGCGACTTTGACATCGTGACGTAGAAAGCTTGACATAGCGTTGCTGCAATGGTGAGTGCCTGTTGAAAACCAGAGACCCAGAGACCGAAAGACATAGAAAGGGAGCACGGGTGAGACACGGGAGGGAAGAGGAGCTGTAAAAAGAGAGGGCGACAAGAGATTAACCAGAGGCAGAGAAGACGAGACGAAAGTGCAGTCGAGACGTCGCTAAGAGAACTAGAGACGAGCACTAGAGAAAATCAAACTCGCAGATATCGCAACAGTGGCACGAACGTACGAAGGTCTGTGTATTCAGGAAACAGCAGACAAGGGCGCCGACTAGAGTACTGTGGCGCGTTGCAGCTGAGTAGGCTTGAGATCCTTGACGCACTTGAGGGTCGAGATGTGGAGGCCGTGGGTACTGAGCTGCTACTTTATAGCTCAGAAAGGGGCTTGCAAAGCGCAAGTTGCTTTGTGATGGGAGCCGCTTTGGCACAGTAGCCTCGTGTCTGGCTTACGTAAACAACGCGTTGAGTCTCACCTGGACCGGCCGATTCGGAGGATTTCTCTTCTCTCTAGGCCTTTCGTCCTCCACACATGTCTCTAAATGATGACAGGTGCAGTAAAATGACCATAAGTTTGCTAGCGCTGTGACTGAGCTTGTGCCCAGCTTGGACCGTCGCTGGGTTGATTTTTGTCAAAGCCTATGATGGATGACCTTTGACTTTCTCTGCCAAGCGTGGAGGATGTCCAGTGATGGGGAGCGGCGGCTGGAATGCGCTAGAAACGGAAGGAGCGCGCATGACGTCACGGGCATGCTTGCGCCGCGACGGGCGTTGGAAAGAGAGCCAAGGTCGGACGTGGCTGACATTGAAGGAGCTCTGTGGAGTGTTGGAGTGCATGAACACTGTCCAGTACGCACCTCTCCCTTATAATATTGTCCTCCTCCCTTGACGTTATTTACCCTCTCATGTCTAGCATCGCACTCGCACGCGCATATCAGCAATCCTTTCAATCTCACCGTATGGTACCCTTGCCGTTACAAATGGCACCCTCAACGCTGTGGGCGATGTTGTGGCTCAAATAGCTGAGAACATGGTGAGTACCGCCTTCCCATCCTAAACGGCAGTCCCGCGTTGACCAGTCTCATGCACTTCCAGATCCAACCCCCAAGCACTCGAGATGCGTACCAGTCCAAGGGGTACGACATCCCACGCACCCTTCGCTTCTTTGCGTTTGGTTTTGGAACGGGTATGTCTATTGCCAGACCAGCTCAAGCTTCAAGCTTCATGTCCGGTCTGATGGCGGCATTCTCCAGGGCCATTGATTGGTCGGTGGAACTTCTTTCTTGAACGTCACTTTCCCTTGCGCCTCCAGGGCGGCACAACCGGCAAGGTCAGCATCCCAGCACTCTCCAAACGCGTCGCTGCCGATCAGTTGATCATGTGAGTGCGATAGCCTCGCTCGTATTCATATCTCACTCACTGGATTGGCTCACAGGGCTCCCATCGGTGTACGCACCCTCAGCCAAGGCGCAGGCATGACGGCAACTGACAATCCCTTCACAGCTCGCTGTTTTCATTGGGTCTATGGGCTTACTGGAAGGCCGAGACGGCCAACACATCCGCAAAAAATACGTGGACATGTATCCCCCGGCACTCAAGGCTAACTGGGAAGTCTGGCCTGTGGCACAGGTACGTGCATCAAACGACATTCCACACACTAAATTGACGCACTTGCTTTTGCAGCTCATCAACTTCCGTTTCATGCCCTGCCTTACCGCGTTCCGTTCCAGTCAAGCTGCGGTGTCTTCTGGACGTTATACTTATCGATATTAAATTCAAAGTGGGCACTTCGTTGTCGGTTGTGGGCGAGCACCACTGACGCTCATTCTCAGGGAGGATCAACAGCAGGATCGCACAGACGCTATTCGCAAGACCTTGCAGTGATTCCCGCCCCTCCACCGCTTTTGTCGCACGATAGACGCCACCACTGTACACTAGGCATTTCCATTACCTACTCTTTACTCTACTTTTCGGGTGGCCACGGGCACAGGCCATACATAGCACACAGTCCTCTACAACTACAACAATGCAATATAGACGATGCATCCCCATGCGCAACATCACGACGCGCCGTACTTTGTCTTGAAATACGCAGGCGGCAGCTTCGCGAGCACGTCCACCAGCGGCCGCTCGACGACGACGAGCTCCCCCGGCGCGACGTAGTCCACGAGCAGCAGCGGCCGGTAGTGCGTCACGACCCGGACCCGCTGCGCGTCCGCGCCCTCCTGCGGGCGCTCGCGCCGCCGCTTCTTCCCCGCGCCCGACCACGCCTCCGCGTCGAGCTGCACCCTGCACAGCCACGTCGCGCCCCAGAACAGCGCCTGGCGCGCGGACGCGCCCGCGCGGGGGCGGGTCGAACGCCGCGCCGAGCAGCGGGTCGTGCAGCTGCGTAAAGTGCGACGGGAGCGCGTGCGCGAGCGCGCGCGCCCAGCGCGGGAACTGCCGCGCCTCGACGTCGTAGACCTGGATGCTGTTCGTGGCGAAGCCGAGCACGAGCGTGTGCGGGTGCGCGGGATCGAAGGCGAGTGCGTGGACGGGCTGCGGGAAGGAGGGCAGCGCCGTGTGGTGCTGGTCGGGGGTCAGTGTGCGGATTGGCCAGGGACAGGGGCACGTACCTGGACGGAGTCGAGGTTGAAGATGTGCGTGCGGCTGCGGTCGTCGCTCGTCGCTAGCCACTGGCCGTCGGCGCTCACTGCCATGCGCGTGATGCGCGCAGACACGGGCTTGAGTCCCCGATGGTGTCGCTGTCGTCCTGGGCGTCTTCCTCCTCTGTACCCGGGCGTCGGTGTGCTGCGGGCCCTTGCGCCCCTTGAGCACCGGGCCCGGTGAGGCCCTGCGGGACGCGGTGCTGCTCGAACTTGCGCAACACGTGCGGGCCATGCGCGTCAGTGCCGAGGTCAACTATGACGACGCACGACGACATGGACGTCCCAGAATGAGCTTGGACGCGTCCGGCGTGAAGCCTAGCACAGACGCGCCCGTGGACGCGGGCCGGCCCGGCAGATGCGCCTGCAGGACCGCAGTGAGCCCGCGCACGCGCCGCGGCTTCAGTCCCCCTGCTTCGGCTGCAACACACGTGCTCAGTGCCATCCACACAGCAAAGGCGGGACGGTAATACGCACGCCTGCCTCAAGCCGGAACACCTTCGTCTCGTACCAGTCCGACACCGCGATCCACCGCCCGTCGTCCGAGATGGCACTCGCGACGAGGTTCGTCCGCACGCTCAGCTCCATGTCCAGCACCCGCTCCCACCCCCCGTCCTCGCCCGCACAGTCCTGCAGCGCCGCGCCGGCCTTTGGCAGTATCCGCCACACACTCACCCCCGCGTCGCGCATGCACAGCAGCAGCCGCGCGGCCCGCGCGAGGTGCACCGCCGGCGCGCTGCACGGCCCGGCGCAGTATGCGAGCCGGCGGTGGTACGCCTCCTCGAACGTCGCCGCCGCGCTCGTCGCAAGCGGGTTCGTCACGCGCGCTGCCGCCGTGCTCGGCGCGAGCGCCGCGGGCGTCGTCACCACGGACATGTCCAGCCCGCCCGAGAGCAGCACCGGCGCGATGTCCGCGGGGTAGGTGCGCCGGTGCGCCGCGGGCAGCGCCGTGTGCGGGGGCCAGATCGCGAGCGCGCGCACGTCGTGCGAGTGCAGGCGCCGCGAGGAGGTCTGCACCCACCGTGCGGACGCGCGCGCGGAGAGGGGGCCGTCCGACGCGCGCGTGGTCTGGACGTGGGCGAACTGGGTGACCTTCTGGTCGACGCCTGAGGTGTAGACTGCTGTGCCTTCCTGATGGGCCTTCAGTGGGAGATGTGGGTAGTGACGGGCGGGGACGTACTGGGCTGATTGTCATACAGAGGACGTCCGCTGCATGTCCTTGGAAGCTCTCCAGCTGAGTGCACGTGTGCGGGTCCCAGAACTTGACCAGACCCATAGAGTCACCCGATACGATAGTACCGTCCCTATGCAAAGTTGGAATTGTTTTCTGACGCTGCCGAGCGACACTCACCCAAGCACACCGACTGCCCACACCAGCGTCCGTTCTCCGCGAATCTTGTCGGTCCCCATCCTGTCCAGAACCCGACCAGTCGCGATATCCCACTTCCTGAGGCTGGAATCTGAACAACCGGTCACAAGCCAGGAGTCTGTCCAGTCGTTTTCCTCGTCATCACTGTCCTCGTCAGAATCGGGTTGACTCTGGTCTTTTGCGGTCTGGCGGGGCACAGGCAGGCCCCACGCAATGCTCAGGATGCGACTCTTGGCGCGGTCCAGACGCCGGAGGTGCGTGAGACCGTCGCCCTCGATAGAGAGCAGCCGGACAGCACCGTCTTCGCACCCGAGAGCGAGGACTGTCGACGCAGGGTTTGGCACGACTGCCCAGATGCTGCCTCCCTGAGAACTGATCGTTCGCTGAAATGCTCGTCAGAGTGAGGTGTAAGCAAGCGTACATATGCGACATACCCGGATGCAGCATTTTTCAATGTCCCATTCCACGAGCTCACTGCCGCCTCCGGCGCTGAACAAGCGGAGGTTCTCCGAGGACGGCACCTCGTCTTCGGCCGTCTGGTCTGGGAATCTGATTGAAAACGCAATGGAATCTGCTTTTGAGGGGTTCGGGCCTGCTAGTGTCTATGGAAGTCGGACTCGCGCAAGGACAACTGCCGAACGCCGCAGACACACCTTGCGCACGACCCATGCCTGCGGCGCCTGGACCTGCCCCTCTGTCCCAGTCCACTCGCACAATTCAATGTTTCCGTTGGCGCGCCCGACGGCGAGCATGCCGTATTTGAGCGCCTTGCGATTGGCAGCATTTTTCTTGCCCTTGACGGAGGGCAGGGCAGAGGCGGGAGGCAAAGGGCGGTGATGGCGGAGGGGGTGAAGTCAACAAAGCGACATCGGTGGACGGAGACGGTGGTCCCCTCTGTCATAGCTTGGGTAGGATGGGAGACGCACTATTAGATCTGTCCCGAGCAAGGCAAGCAGAGCAGAAACTCGCGATCGCAGATCGAGGACGCGGAGGTCACGCGCAAACTTTTTCTACGCCGCCGGATGTGGCACGCGTAGCCGAGCTCTCTCTTGCTGTCTTTCCATTTCGCTGCTACGTCGACGCACCCGTAGCCTCTCCAACTACTTTTACACAATGTCGTTCCTCGGGAGATCAGGAGGCAGCCCTGCTTCAGGCAGCGTCAACCCCGAGCGGGTGGAAATGGCCATGCAAGAGTGAGTAATGGCGCCGTGCCCCGTAGGACTTGTTCCTGACATATTTGCAGACTTGACATGATCACCGACGTGTTCAACCGCTTGGTCTCGTCAGTCCAACACGTCCGCAGAGCACGCGTGCGAAACAGTGACGCTTTGTCTGACAGGTCATGCCACGCAAAATGCATCAGCACACGATACGCAGAAGGCGACCTCAACAAGGGCGAGAGCGTCTGCATCGACCGGTGTGTGGGCAAGTTCTTCGAGGTGAACAAGAGGGTCGGGGAGAAGCTGCAGAACATGGGCGCGAATGCGGCGGGTGGTGGCAGCCAGAGCGCGTTCGGATCTCTATGACGGCGGCCAACGCATGGCTTCGTATAGATGCACCGCCCGCACACTCTTACGGCGGGCTTACTGACTGTATCCCTATGCTCGACTTAATTCGCTGCACAAGCACATGACTGTGTTGAGAGCCGTTCCATGGCGTATACGACGAAAACAGAATGAACAGCGAGCACCTCTCCGCGTGGCAGGGAATCCGATCACTTGAAAGTAGGGAAACACTCGGCCATCGTCTTCGAATGCTTGTTCTGCGCGTGCTCCTCCAGCCTTCAAACAGCCCTTCCAAGTGAGCGACAGATTCAGCTGCCTTTGATATACAGACGGTACTCACGCTGGGGCACGCGTAGTCGAGAACTGCACGATCGTGGTGTATCTTCAGTGCGAGGTGCTCCTGACCCAGCATGCTGGCACTCACAAAGGTCTGCTTGCACGTCGCGCAGATGATGTTCATCGCGGCTTCATTGCTCTTGGCTTGGCTCTTCGCCGTTCCACCAGCCTTGGCAGCATTCCTCTCCCGCTTCTGCGCCGCTTTGGCACCCTACATCGTCACATCGTCAACAAGCACACTGGACACGCCACTCATCGACTCACGTTACCCATCTATACAGACACAGAGACCGAGCAGATTAGGAAGAGAAACAAGAGCAAGGCGCAGACAAATTTTGGCCACAGCCTCAGTGCACCCGCCAGGTGTTACGTAATGGCCGATCGAGTGAGCCTCGGCTAATTGTGCACGCACAATCTAATCGCAAAATTAATGCAGGAATCCCTCGCCCTTTCCGGTGACCTGACTCATTTCCCGCGCCCGGGCCTGTATTTCAGCACTCGCCTCGTCGCCGGACTCGTCTCAGCACTACCACCATGGCCCCCCTCGAGCAGATCTTCGACACAGTCAAGTTCGACATCCTGACCGAGACTCAGGAGTCGGTGAGTCTGCGCAAGATACACCCGCGGTGTGCGAGACACTCACACCCCCGCAGGACAATGAGAAGATGCTGAAGGAGATCTCTAGGAGTTTTATCTGTGAGTCGTCTTCCTCCTGTGCTTGCTGTCCACATGCTGAAGCCAACACAAGCCGACACAATCACAGGTGGGTGAATACCGGACGTCCCGATAACTCTGAGGTCCCGACATGTTGTCGCTAGTGCCGACGAAGGAGATGTATGCGTACGCTGCGCGTGCATCTCTCGGGGACGATGTGTACAGCGAGCCTTCGACCCAGGCTCTCGAAGCGCACATGGCCAAGATCACCGGGAAGGAGGCTGCCCTCTTCGTGCCCTCCGGAACCATGTCAAACCAGCTCGCGCTGCGCACACACCTTCAGCAGCCTCCCTATTCGGTTTTAAGCGATCATCGGTCGCATATTGCAAGGTATGTGGGATCGTGCGGCCGGTCATGACCATCAAGCTTAGCATGCCATAGGTACGAGGCGGGCGGGACTGCGTTCCACTCCGGTGCCCACCTTGAATGTGTCCACCCTTCCAACGGCGAGTCCACCTGCGTTGGTCAGCTTCATGTTTCTGACAGCACTTGTGATACAGGACACCACCTCACCGTTGCCGACGTCCGCGCGAACATCACAACCGGAACCGACGTTCACACGTAAGGCACACTTCCCCCATCGATAGAATGGTACTTAATGTCTTCCAGTGCGCCAACTGCGGTTATTGCTCTCGAGAACACGCTCAACGGGACAGTCATCCCTCAGGCAGACGTCATCGCCATCTCGGAATTCGCACACGAGAACGGGATCAAAATGCACCTCGACGGCGCCCGCATCTGGCACGTAGCAGTCGAGACCGCGACCTCCGTCCGGGACATCTGCGCCCCATTTGACTCCGTCAGCATGTGCTTCAGCAAGGGCCTCGGTATGTGGACTCGTCTCGTATGCAACACGTGGGCTCACAGGCCACGCAGGTGCGCCAGTCGGGTCGTGTCTCGTCGGCTCGCAGCAGTTCATCACCAAGGCGCGTTGGTTCCGCAAGCTGTTCGGCGGCGGGATGCGCCAGACGAGCTTCATGGCCGCCGCGGCCGCGTATGCCTTGTCGCACAACTTCCCGCTCTTGCCCAAGGTGCACCAGCTTGCCCGGAGGCTGGCGAGCGGCCTTGAGGAGATCGGTGCCCATATCCTGAGTGACGAGACTTGCATGGTACGCTCCCTTCGTCTCATGCCAGCCATTTCCACCCAATGTGTCTGATGCCATCTTGCAGGTCTTCTTCGATCCGACGCCTATCGGTGTTGAGTACACGGAGATCATGCAGCGCGCCAGCAACCTGAGCGAGCCGCTTAAGATCGGTCGCGCGAGGCTTGTCGTCCATATCCAGACGTCGCCACAGGCCGTCGAGGACTTCCTGAGGCTCGTTGGGGAGCTCGCTCAGGAGAAAAGGGACGCTGGCTTCGTTCCACCTGAAAAATCCAAGCTCAACGGGAACGCGAACGGTAATATGTATAATTGGAAGGTGTAGGCGTCGGTCGTCGAGAGCAAGTTGTATTAGCTCCTGCGCAGAGTGCGTTCGTCGTTGGTCTTTGAACTGGCGCTGCATGTACATGATCTAGAGAGGGGGTCCGTAGAAACTAACATTATATAGATCAACTATAGCTGTCTGGAGAAGTACGTCCGCGAATTGTATTCCTGCACTCAATGTTAGATCTTTGTATAAGGCGGAACAATCACTGACACTGCTCGGACTTACTACTCGAACAGCGTGTTTCGCAAGTCGCAACATCATGCAGAAAATGCAAATAATATCCTGGAATAAGTTGTGCACCCCGGATGTCACCCCTTCCCTATGTACTTCTGTTTCTCATACTCCTTCCACAACGCCTTCATGGTAGCCTTTCCGCCAGCATCCAAAGTAGACACCATCAAGGAATCACGAGTTTGCTCTCCCAGCATCTCACAAAGCGCGAACAGACCAGGCTGCAGATCTCGGCGGACCTGCGTAGAGAGGAAGCACAAAGGGTCGTTAAGAGCCTCGATGTATGCCGTTATGACCGCAGCGGCGTGCTTGGAGAACGGCCGGACGAGTGATTCCGCTTTCTGCGCCTCAGTGGGCGAGGCGAACGTCCGGACGATGGTCTTCGTCGTCAGCGTCGTCAGCAGCCGTGCGAGAGCCTTGCTCTCCTCCGCTGTCAACGGTTCACTAGGGCCCATCCATCGCGGGAGGGTGCTGAGAACAAGCTTGCTCTGTTTTCCACCGAGCTGTGGACGAAGACTCCGGAGCGACATGGTGAGCTGTCGCAACACCATACCGAGATGAGGTAGAGTGCAGAGGACTAGGTCACGGCGCAGACGAATCAGCGCGCTGATGATAGCAATAATTTGATGGAAGACAGGTCGGTCCGTGGCCTTGTCATGCACCATTGACCCTGCAACGAGATGTCCAAGAATTGACCAGACACTCGACAAGTCCATGGCTTTAATCGATGCAGGCTGCAGTTTTATTAGTAGGTATTCGTCATGATCAGGTTCACCAGACTTACATGATCATTGAAATGTCGACTAACGAAGTCGAGAGTCTCACGTCGAAGGGACGGTGAGACCAGATATTCGTGATGGTTGGCGAAGATACTCAGGCATCTCGTCACATGGTTTTGAATCACCTTCAACGACCCTATCAAAGCAGTACCTTCAGAGAAAGACCTTAAAAAAACACGGGACAGAATACCTTCAGGAGCATCGTGCATCATGACATTCGATAGGTGGACGAGACTCGCAATATCGTCGGTCGATAGAGGGCCAGGTGTGGCCAGAGCTTCAAGGCTGAAATCTAGCATGTATGCGAAGTCGACGACTTCCAACATCTTGAATGTGCTGGACAACCGGTGGTCCAAGGCCATAATCCCTATAAGACCTCGTGAATCGGCTGAAACAGAAGTCACATGAAAAACACTCACCTGCGGAGCCGCACAGTCGAGAGAACGCGATGTACGATGTGATCACACCCTCCATATGTGTATGCCGACTCGTCGCCGAAGATGCCTGCAGCTCTTCGAGTAGGATTGCCAAGACGGCCATACACGCCTCAACAGATTGTTTCATCTCCAGAGGCTCAGAAAGCAGCTTTCCGACCAGCTGGCTACCGAAATTTAGAGTACGAGGTTCTGCGGAACACAAGTCAGGAATGCAAATCTTGTACTGCTTGTCTTTCTCACCATCAGATTGTAACCAGCGTCCTAAGCTAAGTGCAGCCGCCCATATTTGCAATATGCTGCTTCCGTCCAATATACTGACCGTCGGGCCGTTTTCCGATATTAAGCTCTGCAGCTGAGGAAGACACTGCGAAATTATATCGACATGCAACTCGGCAAGACCGAGTCTCAGCTGTTCGGAAGAGCTGTTTATAATTAGCGAGGTTCATGAAGCAATGGAGTTAAAGACCTACTCGGCCAACTTGTGAGTAGTTACCGTATCGATCAATCGCAACAAGCCTTGCTGCCGGAAGTCATCGTGCAACTCTCGCCGGCCTACTTGCTCTGATGATGCAAATGAGTCGATGAAAGATTGTATAACACGAATGCCAGCTTCGTCGTCGCCTTTGCTCGCTGATTTGAAAATCGCGCTGAAGACAGCGTGTCTTAGCAGAAGAACGGAAGAGAGATGTAAATATTACGCACGATAAATGCACACTTATGAGTTCTACGGTGGCGGAAGCAAGAACAGAGCTCAGTTGTTCTGCTTGTATAGCGGGGAACGACGAAGGTCTCATGAGATAATCTAGGTAACCCTCAACCACCTGTGCTGGAACTCGTCATCGTGTCCAAGGTTTGTTCCATCAAGCAGACATACCGGATGTTCCACCGTGCCTAGATGTACGAAGGTCCGTCGAAGAAATTCGCGTACCATAGCAAGCGACCGACAAGTGTCCTTTTGCAGCACAGAATCGCTATCTAGCAGTACCCCCATTGAGACATCGGCCGCCAACGCTCGCCGTAGAAACTTTGCACGCAAAGTACGCGGCAAGTACTCTTCTGGGGTGTATAGCAGAATCTCATATGTCGCAGAGATAGCTGGGATGTCTTTGATAGATGGTCGCGCTGACCCATGTTTCAGTTGCGAGAGCGATTGGTGCAAATCGACACTCTCTAGGGTCACAGTCTGCTCTTGTAACTCAGCCAAGAAGACGTCTACAATATCGCCTTGTTGGCATTCCGATGTTGATAATAGGATAGATACCCACCTCGCATGTGATGTAGTTCCCAGAACTGGGCATTGCGCAAGGTCGCTGCGACTATTACCGGAGTCGTGAGTCTCCGCGCGTGCGTCGATGACGATGTTAACGGATGTGGCTTGACGCTCGTTATGACCTTGGCTAGTCGTTTCAATTGCTCGGTAGATGCGTGTTCGCTAGAGACCGGTGAGTATGAGGATACATGATGAACACAACGCGCTCACTTCAAAAGAGGTAACCATCTGTCCAGAAGAAGATGGAAAAAAGCGACGGTGCCTTCGTCACGACGAGTATCATTCGCCAAATGATGAGGTTTTCCATTCCAGCCAGCATCGTCATTACCCGCATACTGTTCAAGATAACACAGTAGCGTATCAAAAACGTTCGAGTAGTTGGCTTCCTCGTTGGCTGATTGGAGAAGCACGTTACGGAGCTGGACAAGGTCAACATGACATTCTCAGTTCTGTCACAGAAATGTCTCACCATTTCCACGGCAAATTCTGGCAATGTCTCCTCCGATATCGCTGCCAGGAGCATTTTGGAAATATACTGATCATCGAGGCGGAGATCCAACGAGAGTCGAGGAACCGTGACCAGACCGTAGTGTGCGCGAAGAGCAGCACAAGCAACAACTTGCCAGTGCCACGTCTCTGTGCGGTTATCACTGCCCATCACCTTGAAAGTATTCTTCAGCGCACGCGGGACGATCAACGAATAGGCTTCGCGAATCGCGAGCCGAATTTCCTGGCGGACGTCTTCCAGAACAGAATGCACAGGCAGTGACACCAGAACGACGACGACTGCTTTGGAGAGCAGAGAGAAGGTGACGGCGGCCCATTCAGGGTCGGAATGTTTACCCGACGCCAACGACGCAACTATCTTGCGCTTCTTTCTCGTTCCTTCGCCGTGGTCAGCAGCGACACTACGGGCCTGCTCCTTGAACGAGATGAATGCGTCCTTCCATCTCTGCAGTATGGCCTGAACTATGTCAAGGACCTGGCCAGGAGTGAGAAAGCTGTGCATTGCCTTCGATAGCCGATCAAGAAAGGGGAAGCTGAGCAGAGGTCCTGAAGAAGCGGACGAATAGGCATCGCGAGGTTGCTCTGAGACAGCCTGTAGATGTTGTACTGAGAGTGCGTCGAACCAATGCAAGACGAACGACTGTATGGCACGGATTGTGGAGTGATAATCGAGAAGTAATCCTAGATACGTCAGGATCGACGAATCACAACTAGGGATCTGCACAATACAATCAACAATGGTCTAGGCAATCCAAAAAATGTTTTGACTGACAGTAACGAGTCTTGGAATTGTGATTGGTAGCATTGATGACATGATGTCATAGTCAATGCGCGTGAGGACGGACAAGATATCCAGAGCGGTGTTGGACCATGCTGTAGGCAGGCCTATCATTATGGAAATTTAGATCGTGCTGAGAGATGGTTTCGTTTGTGAAGAGTACCTTTCCAGGCAGAACCAAGAGCTTGCAAAGCGAATTCTCCGTTTCGCCTGAGGACCAAATGGAATGATGGTCCTGTACGTTGAAGAGATTTTCGCGATGAACCATCTCCAGTAGTGCGATGCGTGTATTCCACGTATCATTATCGGCCACCATGTCGAGCAAATCGATACATAGCGTGAAGAAGGTCATGCCCGCAGCCTGGACCTGTGTCGCGGTGTCGCTAGAGGCTTGATTGGATCCTTGGCCGAAGAGGGCACTTCTGTGGCGCTTGAGGGATTGTACAAACGACGTGAATAGACGAGGTAACGTCTCGAAAACCACATCAGGTGTCGCAGGAACTAGCGTTATGAGTACCTCTCTCATAGCAGGGTCACAGTTCTGATCTCCGGCCAGTCGTAGAACGTCGAGGCTGAAGAGCGTTTCAATACCACTTGCGTATATATCCGAGGCGATGGCCTGCTGAGACTCATGATCGGGGGTCGGAAGGCACAAACATTCCAGCCAATGTAGGAAATGGTGATGCAGGAAAGTCATGTACAGCTGCAAAAGAAGCACGACATGAGACAATGCAGCGCTGATCACCTGCGCATCGTACCTTCTTTTTGTTTGTTGAATTTGACAATGCCGTGCGATATGAAGACACGATTGCCGACGCAAGTGGGGTCACATCTTGTCCAGCCGCAACTGCTCCGCTGCTCGAAAACCGAAGAAGTAGAGCACCAAAACATTCTAGGAGTGTCTCCGGGTTGCATTTTGAAATCGCTAGCGGCCATAATATAAGGAGACACCGACTTGCCAGTGTGTGCAACGCATCTGCAGGAGACAGCATGGAACAGTAGCTGATGACGATCGGTGCTATGGGTACGCGGTTCACCAGAGAGACAAGCCATGGTTTGGTGACACGAAGATTCACATTGCCTTTGGGGGTGTCTGCGGACAAGATATCGGATAGAAGTGACCAATAGCGCAGGTCAAATAGTGGATTGGAGGCCCTACACGCTGTATAAGCGTTTTCTCTCCGTAAAATATGTTGAATCGCTCTCACCGTTCCTTCGCCTTGTCCTTGAGCAAACGCGTCAAGAGCCAATCAGTGATGACTTCCGCCTTGTTTGGAATGTACAAAGTCGTATTTTCCCATGTCTGCCTCGCGACTTCGATTTTGAATGGGCCATTCGGGTGAGGAGGGTCAGTTGGTGCCCGCAGAGCACGTACAAATTCTTGCGCAGACTGAGCGGCAGCCATAGCCGCGAACAGAGTTACAATCTAGACCAGCAAGGCGTTGCCCGGAACTCGAATTTTGTGACCTCGAAGGACCCAGGCTACCAGCACGAAGCTGCCGAACCAATCTTGTGTACCTTTTACTTTTGGTGGCCGCGACGAAAAAGGCAGCCAGGGGGGCAGCCAGAGGCACCGCAGTTGCACGTGCACGCGGCTTGATACGGCACCGCCATGAAGTCAAGTCGTCTCTCACATAGCGGCTCGTCTTTTCCTTTGTTGTCGCGGCCCATTCTCCTGCACTTGATCTGGCTTGCATAGATGGTTTGACCGGTCCCAGCCGAGCTGATAGGCTCCTTTGTGCAATGCGCTATTAAAGGCCGTCATCGTTGGCGGTCTCGAAACCAACTTAAGCCGCTGCGAACACACCTCTGCATTCGTATACGGTACAGTTGCCATCTTTGTCTTTCGTTGCGTCGCTGAATCGGACTAATTTATGAGCTGATCCTGAGAGCATGGTTGCATACATGTGGCTCGTATGGTATGCCGCTCCTGACAAGACGTCATGCAGGCACTGGGCCCTGGCTGTGACTTACGAAGCTGACGAGCACGCTTATGCGACGATTCACGAAGTAAGTGATTGTTGTATGATCTTCTCACAAATTGGCACATGAAACTCTCCGCTATTAGGTGGCACTTAGTGATGCTGCTGGTCAATTTCTCCCCAAGGTCGTCCGACGGGTACATTTGACAAGAGACCATCTTCAACCCTATGCAGGGAAGATGCTACTGGGGGAGATTGTCGACAGTGTTCTCAGCGCCCTCGAACTGTATAGCGAGACTGCCGTCGAGCTCATAAATGCCCAAAACCAGAAGCGTGGTAGCCAGTCCAACTGTCAAGACTGGGCAATCATTATTATCAGAAGCTTGGAGGACGCCTTGCTGCTCCCGCAGGTCCGTAGGACCCATCATTTCCATCGTTGCTAGCTGATCGACATTCTGACCGCAGGGGACCCTCGCAAGGGTAGAGAAGTGTCCCAGGTCTGGATGAATCATTGCGACTCAGATCATGAATCGTCACTACAGGATTCATCATCATCCATCTCAGTTCATTGTGTTATCCTCTTCTTCGGGTTTCCATTTAATAGCATGGCAAGTTCAGTTTCTGTGTTTTCAGTAACATTTAAGCAATGACTATCCAGCCGAATCATAACTTGACGTCCAGTTTTTTGTCTCCTCTTTTATTGTCCGCGAGGGTCGAGCCCTATGGTTCACAATACCTATGCATGTACCTGCGGAGCAATATGTGCAGAGGTCAAATAAATGTGATGAGTGAAGTCCATTTGGGTGTCTTGCATTGTGGTTACCTTCCGCGTCTGCCTGATTCCGACTTCACCGTGTGTAGAACATGTCAGCCGCTTCGGGATAGTTGTTGACTCAAACGTTGGACGCCGGGCACTAGGGGCTAACCCTGCGCTGGCCTTGTGATTACACAAGAAAATAGGCCCAGCACCGCAAAAGATGCTACTATACGCTCACGTATAGGACGCCGGTGTGAAGTTACTGGACTTGTCTGATACTTGTAGAGCGGCGTTGTCGCCCGGCTCCAGCTGGATACCCACAAGAATGTCTCGAGGTCTATATTTCGGCACAGACTCTCCGGGGGTATATCACGCGGGGATAAATAGCAACACGTATACCCACTTTTCGACGCCGGGGGAGCGGTGCTATGACAAGCCGTTTGATTTTCAGAGCGTGGATGACGAGTGGCAGCCAGTGGAGGACGTTGATTCTGACGATGAGCAGCAGCGTGGGACGGAATACAAGGGAGAGGAGTCTGACTTGGTCGTGAGCCTTGCGAACGCTCAAGGTAGCTGAGGAAACTATCAGAAGTCTGAAATCTCTATGTTCCTCTATGATCACGCGATGGCGTAGTATGCATGCAGTGGACACAAAATACGTGTCATAGCAATCTGAGCATCCCGGTAACCCGGTTGACTAGCTCGACCGGGCCTGAATAATGCACAAGTGAGTGACAACTCTGAACAGTGCGTCATCAACTTACCAGGACCGATACCGAGCACTGTTCGTGAGCCTGCTGCGATCTGCGTCCTACCACTGGCACATAATATGTCTCATGATCGAGGGCCACGATGGAAGTCTAACGGTCACGTACGCATCGTGTATTGCGCGAGCGCAAAGGTTCAACTTTTAGCGACCGCTTCGAGTTCCATGAGTTGGTCCTCTGAATTCGCCTTGAGTGCGATCTTCGCTTGACTACGTCCAGTGTTAGCCTTGCACGGCCTGCGGAAAGCAAGGCATTGCTTACCCTGTTCGTTCCCAGTGCTGTAAGAGCTGAAGATCCCGAATTCATCCATATCTAGGGCAACACAAATATGCTGTGCGGGAGCTTACTTTAGGATTCATCTTCGTCAGGGCTTTGTAGCAAGCTAATGTCGCGTGCCTGAAGTGTTGTCGGCGTCTATCCCTGGCTCCATTTAGTGTAGCAGACTCACCCGCATCTGCAGCGCAACATGAGATTACCACAGGAGAGAGAATCTAAAAATATTTGCACATACTGAGCGGCGGTTTTCCCGGTGCTCATCCCTAGATCGGTCCGTACCACAAGGACCTGCGAGCCCGTGAGCCTTTGCAATCGACGCGCAAACGATGAAACACACCAGTTTGCAAGGCTCCATAAACCCTGGCTTCACCGCCGAAAGGTCCCCATCCGCGACCTCCTCTTCTCCGTCGCTGTCAGCATCGCTTTCTGTAGGTTCCTGTGATCCTGCAACAGGCGGACTGGTGGACTTATCAGGAGACACTGCGACCGCCGATCTCGCTCCCAGTGCATAGCCCACGCTCAACGACGTCGCAACCAGCGCGAGGGCAGTGAAGACTGTCGAAGAGATTAGAATTCGCGAGATCACAACTGTTAGAGCACTGACTCTGCGATGTGGGGGAAGACATACAGGCCGGCAACGGCCGGGCCAATGAGCACGCCGTTTCGAGATATTTTGTAGCCGCACCTTCTTCCTCACGGGCTCTTGCTCTACACTCTAGGTTTGCTTGACCCCCGTACCGCTACTCATTCGTTGCCTGAAGCGCACAGTACGTGGCAACTATGGCCGCAGAAGATGTCATTGCGCCGACGCCGGTACCAGATGAGAGTGCACCAGGCCGGAAACCCTTCTCCGAGCTTGAGCTTTCTGAGCCGACGAGCAGAGCACTCGCAGAGATGGGATTCACCACTATGACCCCTGTACAGGAGAAGGCTATCCCTCCGCTACTGGCCGGGAAGGACGTACTGGGTGCTGCGCGGACTGGTTCTGGAAAAACACTAGCGTTTCTCATTCCCGCCGTGGAACTCCTGCATAGGATGAAATTCAAGCCAAGAAATGGTGCGTCTCATTCTCCCTGAAGGATGTGCTGGATGGACCACTGAACGCTATTGCTGTGTTTTCATCCTGGCTTAGGCACTGGGATTGTGATCGTCTCGCCAACCCGAGAGCTTGCGCTGCAGATTTTTGGGGTTGCGAAAGAGCTTATGGCACATCACTCGCAGACATTCGGGATTGTCATGGGAGGGGCGAACCGGAGAGCAGAGGCCGACAAGCTGCAGAAGGGTGTGAACCTGGTTGTCGCCACTCCTGGACGATTACTCGATCACCTCGAGGTAAGTGTGTGCCGGGTTTCAGGTCCGCGGTATGTTCTGACAGCTTTCAGAACACGAAAGGATTCGTGTTCCGGAACCTGAAGGGTCTGATCATCGACGAGGCCGATCGTATATTGGAGGTGGGGTTCGAGGAGGAGATGAAGAGGATCATCGCGATACTGCCGAATGGTTTGTTCCTTTCGACTTCCTTGGAAATCGCTGTTTTATGTGTTGGATCCTGCAGAGGACCGACAGTCCATGCTGTTCTCGGCGACACAGACGACGAAGGTCACAGACCTTGCACGGATGTCACTGCGACCAGGTCCCTTGTACATTGACGTCGACAAGACGGAACGGACAAGCACCGTCTCGACACTCTCACAAGGATACGTCGTCTGTCCGTCGGATCGCCGATTCCTCCTCCTTTTCACCTTCCTCAAAAAGAACATGAAGAAGAAAGTGGTAGTGTTCTTCTCAAGTTGCAATTCGGTAAAGTACTACGCAGAGCTCCTCAACTACATCGATGTCCCAGTACTCGATCTTCACGTATGTCCGGGTTTTGAGCTACATCGTTTACGGATACTGAACTTTCCTGTTGCAGGGCAAACAAAAGCAGCAGAAACGCACAACCACATTCTTCGAGTTCTGCAATGCCGAGTCCGGGACGCTGCTCTGCACAGACGTCGCTGCGCGAGGACTAGACATCCCGCGCGTCGACTGGATCATACAGTACGACCCCCCCGATGACCCTCGCGACTACATCCACCGCGTCGGCCGAACAGCGCGGGCGGGCAAAGTGGGCAAGAGCCTGATGTTCCTGCTGCCCAGCGAGCTCGGGTTCTTGCGGTATCTCAAGGACGCGAAGGTGCCTCTCAACGAGTTCAGCTTCCCTGCGAACCAAATCGCGAATGTGCAGTCACAGGTACGCTCTCCGTGCCCCGCGAAGCATTGACGGCTCGCTAACATGCAAAATAACTGTGATATAGCTAGAAAAGCTGCTACAAAAAAACTATTTCCTGCACCAGTCTGCACGCGATGGCTACCGGTCGTATCTGCAGGCGTACGCGTCGTACTCGCTCAAGAAGATCTTCGACGTGAATCAGCTCGACCTCGCAAAGGTCGGCAAGTCGTTTGGGTTCTCAGTACCGCCACGCGTGAACGTGAACATAGGTGGCGGAAAGGGCGGCGGGGGCAGAACGGGCGTGAAACGGAAACGCAGCGAGGATGACGAGGAGGACGAGTGGGAGGAGATCGACGCGGTAGACAAGGATGGAAGCGACGAGGGCGAGGGGACGCGGCCGAGGGGCCGCGGATGCGCACAAATGGAAAGGAGAGACGAAAAGAGACACTGGGATACCGGAAGGTGGAGAAGGAGGTGTACAAGAAGGGGATGGAGAGCAAGAAGCTGCGGGGCGCAGGCGGGAAGCAGTGGAGTCGGTGACACCGGGCTGCGTGCTGTATCTTTATTCTCGGGTCGTGTGTCGTGTCGGATTGGTGCCGCAGTAATTGTATATGCGTACCTTGGATTACCTGCTGTGGTGACCGCGGGTGTCGTGGAGGTCCTTGCTGCTGCTTGGCTGGAGCAGCGTGGCAGGCTGTCAGCCCACTGTCCACCTGCCCTAAAGCCATATTTGTACGTCACGCCCTGCTTGCATGCACCTCCATCGCCACGCGTTCCAACGATCCTCCTCGAGCCTTTCACGTCCTCCTCGTCCCCGTTCTCCTCAAGACCCTGAATTGCAATCATGGCCACCACGCAGGTCAGCCCGCGCGTCCTCATAATGTTCAAGCATCTTTCTGGGCGTGGCTGACGATGTAGCGATGCAGCATTATCTATGGGCTGCTGGTCACTTCATCCTCCTAGTGTCCTCGCTTCGCTACTTCTTGGCTTCCGCAATGTTTAGAAGCCCGTCTCCATGGTGGTACAAGAGTAGGTGTTATTAGTATGCGGGATTCCGAATCAGCGAGTAACGAGTGGCATTCTGCAGCAAGCTTCACGGGAGCGCTCCTCAGCTATGCTATCGTGTGCCAGTGAGTCGCACTTGACCGTATTTGGCTGTCCCGCGTGTCTTCTGACTGGCTCCTCGCAGAAAGTCTTTGGGAGTGAGTTGGGGACAGCTATATGCGAACAATCAGGTTGACGCCTTTCACAGGCTCCGGAACCCAATCCCACTTGGGTCAGGAAAGCCCTGGTCGATGAGGTGCGAGAGCCGCTCGGCCATCACGTACTGCAAGACTGAATGACTCCTTAGAATGTCCAATATCTATTGCTCGCACTCTTCTGGTGGACTTCGAAACCGATAGCGCGTGCGTGTCGTCGTCAGTGACTGTACCCCACTCCTTCCTGACTTGTGGCTTTGCTCAGTTTCTCTGGTGCCTTACGCTATCTTTTCCCTGTTCCACGCCTTGACCTTCACTCGTACGACTTTGATGCCCCAATTGCTTCCCCAAGGCCCGCCCACGACGGCCGGTGGTGCCCCGACGCCCCACCCCTTCGCCAAGAAACTACAGGCATGGGTGAAAGGTGCGTGGTGATGGCTGCCTCGTTGCATCTAACCGACGTTTCACCCGATGTGCAGCCAATTACGACACTGCGATGAGAGCCGTCGCATTCACGGAGCTGCTGATTATGCTGCGCGTGACTGTCGGCGCGCTGACCTGGCAGAACTCGCTCCTCTCTCCTATAATTTATGGACACTTCCTCCGCCAGCGCTACTATCAGTCCAAGTTCACGCAGAACGCCATTGTGGTGGTCAACAACCACGTGGAGGGTTACGTGCGCAGGCCCGGCGTGCCGCCCATGGTGGCGGTGGTGTGGGACAAGGCCAAGATGGTGCTGTCGCGGTGGGTTGGGACCGTGCTTGTACCGCAGGGCGGGGCGGGAGCTGGGAGGCGGTAAGGCTGCAATATGTGTATATGATCTGCTAAATGTCTTGAACGCTGCTTGCCGTGGAACGGGTGGACGTGATAGATTATTTAGGTTGTCTATTCTATCCAACGATTGTAACCAATTGGTGACGTTCCTCCGCGTGACATCCGCTCTGCGAATGACGTCACGCGTTCCAACCTGCTCCTCTGCCCCAGGCCAAGCTATATCTAAGGCTCAAGGCAGCCCAAGGCTCCTTCCTCTCCCAATCTTTCCCGCCATGTCCACCACAAATTCCATCTCTGCCGCGCCGCCAGCTTTCTGCAGTCCCTGACCGCAATTGGTCTCGGCATCCTCAACTCCGTGCTTGCCGTGTTGCAGGCTGTCTTCTCCCTCGGCGCGAACCTCGTGGGCAGCGTGCTACAGCTGGGGCAGGCGTTGATCGAGCTCGCGTCATCCCTCTTCCAGGCGTTATTGGCTTTGCGCTAGGTAAGCCGCGTCGCAAATAAGTGCAAGTGTTGTGTTGATGCCTCAACAGGGAATTTCTTCGCCATCGCGTTCGTCGGAGGCCTCTACTATTGGTACACTACACGTCAAGGGGGCCGCTCGGTCGCGAAACGGAGTTAGGTTCCAGGTAATGTGATTGATTGTTCGTCTCTTGTTCGCCCGCGCTCATTCTGTGCTGTGACAGAGTCGACGTACATATAGCTTGCTTGTTGTGTACTAGTAGCACTATTGCTGTATCCCTCGCCATGCCTAATGATTGATGATGTGTGTGCGGCCAGACAACGTACTGGCCCGAGCTCGAATATTCTCGTTGAGACTGAGACGCCAGGCGGGAGAGAGAGGCGCCCGCGGCGGAACAAACAGCGCCCAACAGAAGAGTCGGCTGGCCTCGGACGGCATTGAAAGACGAAACTTTGTGGACGTGAAAGTTCATGTCACGAATCCCGGTGCCTTCGCATTCCCCTTCCTACAACCGGGGCGCACCACCCACCTCCACCTCTCCTATACCCTTCCCTGAACGCGCCGCCTCTCCTCTCCCCATTCGCCACCAGACCAACGCGTCCATGTCGACAGTGTCGGGTTCTCCTAGTGTTGCAGAGACCAGGCGGAAGCAGACCAAGAGAGATGAGGTTAGCTGCTAGCATTCCGCATTCTGCCTCTTCGCCTTGTTCTCCGTTTGCGCTGGCGTCTAACTAGCACGGTTCCGACGCCGCGCGCACTGCCTGCCCGAAAGACACGTGTACTTCTTGTACATGATGTCCACGCCAGCACCTTCACATGCCAGCGTGCACCATCGCGAGCGTACCATATCCCATTCCAGCCCCACCAAGCGCCGCGAGCAGCCTCGCAGGGTCTCGTATGCTGACGACGCGTCTCCCTCGCAGGCGATCCGCAAGAAGATCGAGGGCGAGCTCTCTCGCAAGCGCACCATCTCCACGACCCAGTTCCAGTCGTCCGGCGGCCGCAGGCGTGGAACCAAGCCCAATGTTCAAAAGGGCACCGTCGCTGCGCTCAAGCCCAGTCCCGCGCTGACTGTGCCTGAGAACATCACCGTCGCCGAGGCTAGCCAGCTGTGCGCGGCAAAGCGGACCGACTGCGTGCTCGTGGTGGACGAAGACGAGGGCCTGAGTGGCATCTTTACCGCGAAGGATCTGGCTTATCGGGTACGTACTCCTTCGTCGATAGTTCGGAAGGTTAACTCACATGGCGGGTGCAGGTCACTGCCGATGGGCTGGATCCCCATACCACTCATGTCAGCGCGATCATGACTCGCAGTCCGATGGTCACGCGCGACACGACTAGCGCTACAGAAGCACTGCAGCTGATGGTGCAGAGGCACTTCAGACATCTGGTATGTTCATCTAGATCATCTACTTCATCCATACTCATTGGTGCATAGCCTGTCTGCAACGAAGAGGGCAATGTTGTGGGTCTCCTGGACATCACCAAGGTCTTCCATGAAGCACTTGACAAGGTCGAGCGTAGCTCTTCCGCGTCGGAGAAGCTGTATTCCGCGCTGGCCGGCGTGCAGTCCGAGCTGGGCAACGGACTCGGCACGAACCCGCAGGCCGCTGCAATGCTGACCTACGTCGAGGCTCTGCGCGAGAAGACGGCGCTGCCGGACCTGACCACGGTCATGGACTCACGCACTCAACCGGCGACGGTTGGGCCCAAGACGACCGTGCGAGAGGTTGCGAAGCTGATGAAGGAGCGGCGCACGACGGCGGTCTGCGTGATGGAGACGATCCCTGCTGCTCCTGGCGGGATGGCGGCTCCGCCGAAGATCGCGGGTATCTTCACGAGCAAGGATATCGTGTTGCGCGTCATCGCTGCGGGCTTGGACTCGGGCAGATGCAGTGTTGTGAGGGTCATGACCCCGCACCCTGATACGGCGCCGCCGACCTTGACCTGCCATGATGCGCTGAAGAAGATGCATAGTGCGTATCTGTCGTCGTTGTAGGACTTACGTATTAACTTTATTTTTCAGATGGCCATTACCTCAACCTGCCCGTAGTCGAAGCTGACGGACGCTTGGTGGCCATTGTTGACGTCCTCAAGTTGACATATGCTACGCTTGAGCAGGTTTGTCCAGTTCCCCACACCCTTGCACGCAACAACTCATTCAGGTTTCATGCAGATGAATGCCATGACTGCTGAAGCCGGTGTAGAACCTGATGCTGAGGGTGGCCCAATGTGGGGTCGTTTCTTCGAATCCATCGGCGGGAACGACGATACCGAGTCCGCCATTTCGGGTTCGAACTTCCACAGCTCCAACTACCCGACAGATCTGCAGTTGCACAACCGCCAAATGTCCCGGAGCATGTCGCACGTCCTGCAGTCTCCCCACTCGGAGGTGCATCCCAACGACTCGGCCTCTGTCGTCGATGACGAACCTGTCTCTGCCTTGGAAGGATACCCCAGGAACCGCGACGAGCACAATCTTCCATCGATCGTCGGGCCCACTGCGCCTGCGCCGCCCGTGGACGACGGGACGTACGTGTTCAAGTTCCGCACGCCCAGCGGCCGTACACACCGGTTCCAAGCGCGCCACGACAACGTGGAGAACTTGCGCGATATCGTCGGCGGGAAGCTCGCTACGGACCCGTTCTTCACGAACTACAAGACCGAGGAGTCCGAGGCGCCCCCGGACCCCACAGACTTCCTGCTGTCCTACACCGATGCCGACGGCGACATCGTGCTCATTACGTCGGATTCGGACGTGTCGGACGCGGTCAAGATCGCGCGTGAGGCGAATGTGGATCGCGTCGTGCTGTTCATCCAGGGCGGCAAAGGTTGGTCCGAGATCATGGCTGAGAAGAGCGCACAGCAGGCGGTTGAAGTCGCCGCTGTGGCGGAGCGGGAGGTGAAGGAAGTAGAGAAGGCGGAGTCCGTTGTTGCTCTGCCCGAGGCCGTCCACGTCGCGCCTCCCCACCCGGTGCACGTTCCCGAGGACACGGTGTTGGGGATGCCGAAGGATTTGTTGTTGCCGGCCAGCATAGGAGCACTGGCGGCAGTTATTTTGGGTGTTTTCACAATTTCTCGCCTCACGCGGTAAAAGCACAGTCCTTTGGGCGGATTTTCTTTCGTCACTATTGCAGCATTTCTATACATCTTCCGTACTACTTTCAGCCTGCTATGCACAATTGCTTGCATTTACGATGTGTTCTGGATGACTGCGACGACGGAGATGCTAGCGTGGACAATTAATGATATGATTCGGTTTTGCTTCCAGAGGAATTGCAACGCCGCGAAGGCTACTCCGCACGTGGTCCGTGTTGTTCGATCGTGCTCGGGCCCGGGAGTTCAGCCACACACTTCCTCTCCGTCCTCCGCAGCGTCTGTTCTCCTCCACGGTTTGCGCAAACACCGTGCATGCCACTCAGATTAGTCCTCACATACAATGCCGAAAAAGGAGCGCGATGAGGTGGTGTCGGAGCTCGTGAGTCCTAGCGCAGTGCACACTGCACACATTTGCTCAGGCCGTGAGACACAGGCATCCAGAGTATTATCCGCGATGCTCGAGGAGGTCCTCATGGACGTGGTCCTGCAGTCCCATCAGGAGATAGCGCGATCCAGGACGGTTTGTGGCATCTGCCATACTCGGTGCGTCCTCCGCTCTTCTGCCGCGAGTCGCCGCCAACACGGATTGCACTACGCGCAAATGACAGCTGTGGAGCGGGTGTGTATGGCAACTGTCTGTGGTCTTCGTTGGCTGAGCATCCTTTGTGCAGTGCACGTCCCTGGCCCTTCCAGCGCGACAACGCAGGCTGTAGGCTCGTCATCGCACGTGTCTTCGCCCTCCGGCGAGACCAAGTCGGCAGAAGCCAATGGCTCGGCCACCACGGGGACGAACACTCCTGTCAACGGGAAATCCGATGGCAACGTGTACTTCGAATGTGGGATCTGCAACAAGCGGGTATGTGCACGACGCCTACATCGTATTGCTGCCCGTTTCATAGCCTGGCCTGTGTAGGTCGCGTCGAATCGATATGCCCCTCACCTGAGCAATTGCATGGGTCTGAGCAGCTCCCGCAGAGGGGCTGCGAGGAGTGCAACTACCAAGACGAAGTATGTGTTTCTCCGGGGGATTAGCATGGTGTAATCTCTAACTGAGATGCCCGAAGGCTCGCTGCTGAAGCAGGCAGATCCACTTCGCCCTATCTCGGATCCGAGAACGGAAACATATCTGACGATGGAAAGACTACCGTCAAAGGCAAGGGAAAGTCAAGGGCCAAACGTACAGGTGACCACGATGCATATGTATTTGCCAAGTATCACTTACTGAGACTAGTTAACTCAGATGAAGCCGAATTTAGCCTGAATCGGAAACGAGTGCGTCCATGTCATTCTATCTTCAGTCTTTGTCACGAGTAGCACCGCACAGCCTGGCTCACCATCAATATCACCTAACAAGAAGCCGAAAAAGGCCAAGACGTCTGGTGCGATACAATGGATAGCTAATTCACAGCTTGTTCACGGTATCTTCCAGGATCTCCTGCCGTACGGGCCAAAACCGACGACTTGCCAGGTTCTCCCAGCGGCGTGAGCATATCTCTACACCACCCGTCATATCGCTGACCCAAATCTCGACAGGCACTACCAAGCTCTCTCACAGCATCGCAATCCAAAGTCCCCTCAAGACTGCGCGACTCCTCAATCGTGTCGTCCATCCAGCACGACCAGCAGTCTTCGTCCTCCGATTCCCCCTCTCGCTTGTCCTCTCCCCCGCGCTCAATATCCACACCGGTCTCTGCACCAGCACTCCAGAGCCCCATCCTCGTGCCGGCTGTCGCACAGAAGCCGAAGCCGAAGCCTAAGCCGAAGCCGAAGAACGGCAAGGTATCGCTCCCACCGCCGCGGCCCCCGCCCAAGCGACCCAGTCCGCCGCGGCCCCCGCCTCCTATCATCAGAATGCCGGAGCCAGACTTCCTCATCGGTAAGCAGCTTTCCTCGATGGTGGCGATGTCAGCGCCCTTGCTGAATGCCGTTGTAGATGTCGAAGGAGAGGAAACGGGCTCATCGACAGATACTGACAGTGATTGACGCTGCTGCTGGCGCGTATGTGTTGGACGTCTGCTGTAGTCTTAAATAATGTATCATGTATCTTTGCAGCTCGGATCTTTGCACTATGCTACTGGTGCACAATGGATTATCTTGCAACTTGAGACAGGCTCGAGTCGATTTGGACGTCTACTGGAGTCGTCTGAATACAGGGGTACGGTACAACGTATACAGACAAGTCATACAGGAGTAAATGTAAAGCCTTTCCTTGTCAGTGCAACTGGCTCGGCGGTGCGTTTAACCACGGAACATCCATGCCTACAATAGCAGAGAATTTTTGGGTGCTATCATCTCATCGTAGCGGCGGAAATGTGACTCGATAGACAGTCAAGGCTCTGTCTGCCGGTTCTCCTTGCGAGGGTGCTTGGATGGGAACAGCGCCCATAAGCAAAACATGGTGGCGGTCTGAGCGACGGTAATATAAGGGAGTATGTGAGCGCCCTTCATGTTGAATATGGTGCCGGTGATAAATGGGAACAACGCTGTGGAAGAACATGAGAATATGAGCACGAGATATGAAACAACACGCGACGCAATTGAAGTGGCTAACCTGCACCACAACTTGCAAATGCAGCACTGGAACAAGGAGGAGAAGCAATCAGTTGCGTGGACTTGCAGCGCATTGATAATAGCAACACACATAACCGCCATGGAGACCATATGCAGATCTACCGGCATCAGGTCGTTGGACAGAGCCAGATTACTAGGATATATGGGTCCGTAGACCATCCCGATGATGGCAGTCGAGAACGCGTTCTCAACGAAAGAGTGGACAAACCAGATCAAGAGATGCATACTCAGGGCAATCACTACGGATAGACATTGAATCAACGACTTCTGACTGCAGAGGTCCATCACGTACAACTGTGCGTCGAGGTGGAAAATAATCAGACACAACCCGATGATTGTAATGCAGACAGCTCACATGCAAGATTGCACTATCCATTTGCGCTGAGTGAAGGATAGTCTGAATAGTAGTTAGCCCTGAGGGAATTTGCGTGCAATCAATATGTTAGCCTCACCGGAAGCTAACATAGCCCCAGACCAAGCGACTAATGGCCATCCCGCCCCAGAAACCGCTCGTCACGTACCCTACAGTTTTGGGATCGGCACTCTATTCCGAGGTTCATGAATTAGCGTGTATTGGAGACTAGAGAAAGTTGCCCACGCACTCGTGTGCCCAACAAGTATAGCACAATCTAGATTTTATTGCGTTGAACAACGTGTTCTGCGACACAGCTATCACACTCACGTATCCCTGTGTGGAACTTTCACTGAAAGACAGAAAGGGTCTGCAAACGACTGATGGAATGATAAAGACATCGCTCACGTTCCGGTATATAGACATGCAAACACAGAATTTGTCCACAGATAGGGTTTTTTCAGAGTGCGACGAAGCCCTGGCATTTGAATGAGTGACTGATTCCTGAGAAACAACTGCATGTACTGACCTCTTCTAGGAGCTGCAGTCTTGATTAAGGAAGAGTTCTCCGCCGCCGGACTGAACGTATCAGGGGATGGCGGGAGGGACCTCTCGTCACTCGTTACCGGGCTGGTACATGCAAATTGGTGCGACTTCATCTCTTCACGCACGAATCTGCTTTCTCTCTGCAGCTCGTTAACCGCCGGCCGGAAGGCAAATACGATGAGGCTGGTATTCAGAGCCGAAACTACCAAGGAGCCGAGGTAGAAGTGCGCCCAAGGAATCCCGGTCGCGATCACGCTTTGACAGACGAGGGGCGCGCAGAAGGCACCAATAGCTAATGTACTGCGATTATGTGATTGTGAAATGAGTAAGACTACAACACTTACCCCAGGTTCCGTAGATATATCCAAGAGCCTTTTTCGGCGTTGAGGATATGTACATGTTCCTGAACATTGTCAGCACTCGCATTCCAAATGGTGAGGAATGTGCTCACAATGCCGCTAAACGAGAAGCACCAGGTGAGCAATATTAATGTTTGTGCGGCGATATGAAACAACGTGCCTGTCACAAACGACCTAGCGAACGCAGAGATGACATACGCAACGAGCATGCTGGCAAATCCACGCTTCGAGCCCATGATCACGAAGAACATGGCATGCAGCATACTGGCCAACACAAGTGTCAGGAATCGAGACTGAGAAGGGGAATACACCAGAACTGCCTGATCGACAGCACTTGCTCTCTTCAGGAAACGAGATGTTATAGTGGTGTCGGCAGTAGCAGGATCTGCCGCAGACAGGTAATACCGTCCCAGAAAACTGGTTATATACTCAACTAGCAGCGTCCCTACTGCGTACCTGTGTATGGTATGTATGGATGAATGAACCTAATGACTAGACGAGAAAGGCTGGCATACCCTGTAGCACTGGCTACAAAGAACAGTGACGAGGACATATAGTTCAGATGCAAGTCCGCTTCAAAATCTGTAGATGACGATTGAGCATACGGAATGCATAAGGATTTACAGAAACGCACGAGGTAATAGCGTCCCGGTGACTACATAAAGTAGAGTGAGTGCGGACCTCGAGAACACGTGAGAAGAGTATTTATTATTACCTCCGTCCGCCCATCCTAGGGTGAAGAAGGCGAAGAAAGCGCTGGCGAGGCGGCGCTTTAGATATTCCTGTACTACGGGGCCAACCCCGGAGGAAGAATCTCTGAAAGTGACTCCTGTGGTTATCTGCAAATGGTCTTCTTTACTGATGTCTCCAGAGGGTAGACTGAAAGTGGGGGATAGGTCGTGCTGTCGCCGTAGTTCGCAGGATACATGCGCATCCAGAGGAGATATGGGGGAGACAATTGGGGTTTTAGTTTTCTCGGAATGCCCACTCAACCTCCTCCGAGTTATGTCGTCTGAAAGAAGTTGACACAATGGCCGTGTAGAGCTACGCAATCTTGTTCGAGGATAATAGGATGGAGCGGGATCTTGCAAGTCGGGTTCGAGGGGAAATGGGCGAGGCATTGTGAGGACGGAATTTACCCCACAGCTTCCCCACCTTCGCGTTCAAGTATGGGTTCCAGCGGTGATAACACGCAGACGCGCAGAGTGCATGTGTTCGTATCCATCAACAAATTCCCGAGGATATTGACTCACAGGAAGGCGATGGAGGATCGCGAATAGTAATGTTCACATCATCGTGTCGGGACACAGAACGCATGAACAAGCCCGCGTATAATAGGGTCCCGGAGAGTGGCGTCTACTTAGTTGGTTCATGTTGCGCAACATAACTGGCCGGGACGCAATGGGGTTCAGCGGTCATGAATTGTTATGGAGGCTAAGAATATACCTTGAATGGGAATTTGTCTGTTCATATTATGTAGCGTGAGGTGAAGCCCAAAAACGTAATGTGGATGAATAAAATGAATCCACTGATCGTGTAGATAGCAGACGGCCCAAACCACAGAAGACCGCCGTCGCTTCGAGTTTGCGGTGGTCGTGTGTGCACACCACGTTGAAAAAAATATACACTAGCGTACATCGGGTCAGAAATATGCTGTCAAGAGTACATGAAGTACGTACACTTATACGGACAATTTAACGTCCACAGCACGGCCACGCATGTTCGACGATATCAAACAGAGACCGGATGCACATATGTACTTATCGTCGTCGCTGCTGTGATGAGAGTCCGCCGGCGAGAGCAGTCCTGAGCAGTCTGGGCGGAGGTCGGAGGCCGGGAGAGGAAAGTCAGCCACCGGCTGGGGATAGCCGCTGGTGGCGAAGTGGCGGCGCAGGCGGCCAGGGCCCGTCGTTGTGCATTCGCAACATTGTCTGACGGCTTTCACTGAACTACTTTGTTCGCAGGACGACCAAGTCAAGCTCCCTAGCTTGTTGTCACTCTTTTGCCCCTACCATGCCATCCCAACAACACACACCAAATGTCCCCTCACACCTAGACGACGACGTTAAGGCCCCGTACGACGACCTTATCGACCAGTATGCGACGTCCTACAAGACCTATACCGTCGAGCCGTCTGCTTTCGACCCTTCCAAAGACGGCCATGGCCACACGCCGTCCTATTCCCTCTCTCACAAGCAGTCGCGTCCAAGCGATGTTTCCTCCAACGACATCAAGGTCCACGAGGATGAGAACGCCCCACGATTGGACTGGGAATATCCACCAAAACCTCCCAAGCAGGAGGTGGCGAAGCCAAGTCTATGGGAAACTGTGCGTGTCTCGTCTTGGTCTCTTGAACTTGTTCGTTACACAGTCTAGCAGATCGTTCCGGATTCCATAGCCTGTCGACTGTATGTCTTGACTGTTGTAGTCGAGACAGCAATAGACCTTGCCATAGAGGCAGAGCTGGTCGTTCGCGTGCAACAGATTGGCCATGACACCTCTTCCGGCGACGTCAGCAACCGCAAGATGACAGTCTACCTTAGTATCTTCGCCTTGGCTCAGTATGTTCATCGACGTGCTTCATCTACCGGTGCTGACCTCACTCAAGCGTATTCCAATTCATCATGGCATTGGATGCAGTTTATGCGCGTAACACTTTGCAGTTCATTTGCTTGACGTGAGTGTTCGCCTTAGCTTCATATGTCAACTATGGCGTTAACCCCTAAGGTAGTATCTTTAATGCACTGTTCCTTGTTTATGCCATCATCCAAATCGGCGAAATTCAAAGTTCACTGCCGCCAAACACTCACGGCTTCAGTAGTATACCCGTCGAGGTGCTCACCACCGTCATACCCTGTGTTATCTCCGTCGCCGAACTCGCCTACATCGCTCTCGGTTGGAAGATCTATACAGAGTTCGGTTGGAAGGTTTACAAGTTCCTTGGTGCGGACCGCCGCATCAAGAGCATGTATGCCTATTACCAGATCTTCCTCTGTCTCGTCAAGTTCGACGTGTTCTTCTGGGTGGGATTTTCTGTCCAGTTCATCTGGCTCGTCCTCAATAGTAATGACGCCGAGTACTACCTCACTTGCGCTGCACTCCCGTTGTCCATAGCGGTGCTTGTCCTCGGACATCTGGCGGCTCGTCGTGAACACAAACCCATGATGATGGTCTTCATGACGGGTTGTGTCGCCGCCATGGTGTACTTCATGTACAAGGTCAGCGAAATGCTCACCAATCTGATTTGTGTTAATCATCGTCTCGATCACAGCTCGTCAAGGTGCTAAGGTTCAAAGATACGCCCACATTTATCCTTGTCTGGAAAACGCTCACAACATTTTGTAAGTTGTAGTTACTCTCTGTATAGCCTCTCTAATTTCTTTCGCAGCCATGATTGCGATTATTCTTCTCCTCATCACCTTCGTTTTCGCGTTCGTGGTGATGAACAACTTTGGACGGGGACTGAAGACGCGAGGTAAGTCAAAGCGTGATTCGTCGAGCTACTCTCACTCATGTCACTACAGTCGGCAACCACTTGCAAGGCGGGAAATCGCAAGACTTCCATCATCGGGGCCCTATGAGTACGCATCCAAACCGGATGAGTATAGAGTAAACTGTTGCTCTACGGAGCCCACGGACTTGTACCGATGACATGTATCACCTTCCCGTCCTCGCGCTCGGCGCGCGAACACGCTCGGCCATGGACGCTTCTCGCCTGTTCGTACTTACCTACCTGCATTAGTATCTCACCTATTCCTTTCGTACACATCCTTTGCCGGATCTATCGGCGCTTGGTCCATTTGTTGCTGGTCTACATCCTGGCGCCCTTATCCTACACCTGTCGCATAAATCTGTCCTGTTCGGCCCGTCCGTTTTGCACCACCCAAACACTTATCTCTCCTTGTTGCAGCTGTCCCGGAGATTACAGGGTTGGTCTCCCTCGATGATTGTATTATTAGCTGGAATAATTCAATGCAGTCGAAGGCTCTGTAACGTCATCAATAGTGAGATCCGGAAAATGTTTGCTGACAACTATTTCTGCGGCGATCACTGTGAGACGCGTGCCACGCTTGTACGTGTACTACCGCTACCTTGACGCCGCCGACCGACTTGGGTCAACTGTAAGGCTCATATGAGGACATTTGCAGCAGGCCTGTTCACCCAATATGTCACAACGGTGAGCACGGACAGGACGTTGTTTGTGGCAGTGCACACTCAGCTTGCTGCAGATTCAGGACATCCGCACAGACGTCGCTTCGTGATCGTTCGCAGTTGCTCGGTGTATCCGACTACTACACACCCCCGTCCTCCGGTCGGTCCTCGCCTTATGATGGCGCGAATCCGTATCAAGCCACCGGGCATCGTTTTGCGGATGACCTGGAGGGCCAGAATGACGAGGCGCTTGAGGGACTCTCCGCGAAAGTGAAGATGCTCAAGGATGTGAGTGAGTTTCTGAGAATCCAATGAACACGAGAGATGCTGACAGTGCATGACGCTTCTCTAGATTACTATTGGTATTGGAAACGAAGTACGTGAGTCTACAGTACAGCTCAGTCAGATGGTGTGTCTTCTTGTTCTCTCTATTTGCATGTTCTGATCAAAGACGTAGAACGACGCATTCGCGGAGACGTCTGGAATCCTCGGGGGCACGTTTCGGCGCATGAACAACATGGCGGCGCGCCAGGGGTGCCGTTGGCTGTGGTATATCGTGTTCCTCGCCATCGTGTTCTGGTTCTTCATCGTTGTATGGTGGTTTCGGCGATGATACATACCATGGATGCGCACTCACTACCGCTCTCAAAATGCGAACATTCATTGCAATGCCAGGGATGTGAATGCCAAAAAAACGCCATTATAATCGTCGCAGTTACGATACCCCCAAACTACTATGTAAGATATCAATATCCTGAGAAAAGGTAACCTGGCGTGCAAAGAACTATGGACCATCTCGCAACTTGACTTTGCCAATCTCCCAAAGCATCCGTCGGCGGACGTAGGGCATGTGGTCCTGCTGGAAAGTGAATCTTTCCTCACCCCTCGATAATGACTCTAGGAACTGGCAAGTAAAGACTCCACAGTCCCATCCGTTCTCTTGTTGTGGGAGATCCTGGTGGTCCATCTCAGTAATTAGCGTAGCGTGGCTGTAAACAATCATATACCTCATTAAAGTAATCTGACCACCCGTCAAAGTCGAATGGTTTGTTCTTCTTGTTGCGGTGTTCAGCATCCAAGTATTTTCGCAGAAGCTGACGGTAATTGTGAGCAGAGCCAAACGTCACTATGAGTAGAGGTGCCTTACGTCGAAGACGCTCTGCCGCCCCATGCCCATGCTATCGTGGGACTCTATCCGCTTCTTGTCGAAGTTGATAGCAGCAGCTGTCCAGTGGGCATTATTGTGATTCACGGGTATAAGTACGATATTTTTTGAGAAGATATCGATCTGAAAGTGTAGTAGCAATATCAGCAGAGTTCAATATCAACATGCATGCAGCTATAACTAACTTTCTTTGTCCATTTCGCCAATCGGCCTTTTTCATACCCAACGCTCTTGAGCTTCGTCCAGAAGAACGTGCTGAAGTAATGAACGTTCAGCGACTTCTTCCGCCCATCGGCGTTACCTCCAGGATTCTCCTTGCACTCCGACCGGTCCAATATCATCTGTCCGTAGAAGTTGATAATCTCGTCATTTAGCCACTGGTGTGGCTGGAGGCGAGATATGTCTCTGTCCGTGACCTGCTCGCGTCCGCACTTCGCAATAACGCCCTGCCGCTCCAGGAGATCATCCACGAATGCATCGTCTTCAGGTGGTAGTGACGAGGGGATCGGCTGGCCGTGTATTCGGTAATCGATTCCCTTGTCTATGGCTTCAAGGTCCTTACGAAGGTCGTCGAAGTTCGGAGTGTATTGAGGTGCTTTCGGGCTGCGAACATCAACACATCAGTTGATGGGGATCGTACCGCTTCGTGAAGTTGTACCGACCCATCCAAGCTCTTCCTCGCCCTCTGCAAAGCCCGCTGGAGGAAGTCCTACAAAATGTGACATGAATGCACACCCTGGGCCATCCAAGATATCCACGTACATCGTGGAACGAGTGTCTCCGGTTTTCAAGAGCCTGTGTTGGAGGAGAGCGCAGGTCCGTTACTGAACGGGATGCTATATACAAATGTTCATTCCTGCTGAACATAAGGCAGTGAGAAAGGACGCACGCGTCAACGTTTCTCTCAAACGTTGCAATTCCAATTGAGAACGGTATCTTGCATAATCTGCGATGATGAATTCTGAATTCATTGAACCGAACTGTTATGAGAAAATGTCTCCATACTTTGGAATGTCTCAAAATCAGCTTTATAGCCTGCTGAGAAGGGATTAATGCAAAGTGACAAAAGTAATCATGTCCTAAACCACTCGCCTTCATTCTTTCTGTGCTCGTACAGTTCCCGTTCCATAGCCTCCCTGTCTTTCTTCCAAGATTCTTGCACACGGGCCTTGTGCTACATAATCAAGTTGAATGAGCCATGGACGAGAGACCCGGCACGTCCTACTCACCCGTTTCTGATGAATATGTTCTCGGGAAATGTACGCCTTGTGATTTCCGGCGACCTTCTTCCGTCTTCCCTGAACAGCTTGGCCGACACGCTGCCAGCCTGATGCAGATGAAGAGGAAGCGAATGTTGAGGAAGTCGCGTGGCTGGCTGGAGGCGAGACAATACCAGAGTGGGCGGCGAGGGCTTGCTGAGGTTCTGGGTGGTTTGAAGGGTCAGTTACAGGGGGTGCCTGTGGGAATGAAGGCCGAGGTGGTTGTATTGGATCGGTTCGGGCGTGCGCCTGCGTTGGTAACGGGGGGTGACGTGCAAATTTTGGTGGAGAAGGGGGAGGAGAAGGGAGAGCTGTTGGAGGTTCGTCTGGTTTGCAGACTTCCAGTGTGTGGCCTGATGTATGAATTGATTCCCTGATATGTGAGCTGTATGAATTAAACAGACGTACCGCCAGTAAATGGTGAAATGAGTGTTTCCCAAGACAGTCGAGTCAGATTCCCGACGAGAAGTGCCGCGTCGCCTAACGTCCTGGCCCAGCGCGCACCGAGTCCTTCGATCTCTGTAGGACTTGTCAGGCCCGCTGTTCGAGCTTGCTTGGGGGCGCGTGTCGGTAGAAGGGAATCCTCTGCTCGTCTCTTGTGAGAGGGCATTGAACGCAAAATGAATAGCAATGGCTAGAGTATGATAGAGTGTGGAAGAAAACCGTCAGGAAGTTCTGTCGTACTTGCTTGTCCGTGTGGCGGAGGCCGCGGAGCAGCCACAGGCGACCCGAAGGTGAGATCTCGACGAGCCTGTGGCTAAGGATCAAGGGAGATGACCGGTCTACGATCGAGCTCTTTCAGGCACAGCAAGGGAGTCGAAAAGCCCAGTGATCCAGCAGAAGACTACAGGTAACTGTGGAGGATGTGACCTGGACGTCGAGTAGAGCGGACAAGTCTTGTTCGGAAGCGCGAGTGCACAAGCGCCTAGGCGCCTATAACCACGCGAATATAGAATTGTTATGTGATCATGTAGGCAAGCTTGGATGGCTCAGTTGGTTAGAGCGCAGGTCTCATACGTGAGTATGATCCTCGAATGAGGAATCATCCTGCCAGTGCGATCCTGAGGTCACGAGTTCGACCCTCGTTCCGAGCATTTTTGTCCTTTTTTTGCAAAGGAACGCAGCACAGTTTCACAAGGTCGCTGCCATGTCGAGATGACCGCGAGAAGAAGACCTGGTGCGGAATTCTTCCCCCCCCCGCCATGTACTGGCTTGCTTTGTATAGACTCGGATGTAAAAAACAATCATAACTCGTTGTCGCCATCGACATGTCAACGTCAAGGTCAAGTTGGATACTCTGTTCACACACTGATATTAACTTCGGCTTGCTGACGGAATTGCAATATACGATGAACCAAACACAATGCCCTGTAGCAAGAAAGGTAGATGTGATCAAATCAAATTGCATAGGAGTATCCAACGGAAGGTTCTTGCAGTTGGTGCAAAGGACTATCAGTGTGCCGGATAGACGAGACATCGATGGGAAAACGATTGCGTACCATGTCCGGGGTCAGAATACTGCCCGACTGACATTGCGAGTTCCGAGAACGGTGCCGTCGAGAAATGCTACTCAGCCAGCTCTGCTGACACCACTCATGCGCGGTACGGCGCATGTCCGTCTCCTTGTGGCCGACATCCAAAGGTAAGGGTGCCATTCACGCCAGAATCGCAGACGGGGATAGACATGCAAGAATGTTCTCCATCGAATGCGAACATCGATAGGAGCATTCGGCTCGTCCCCGCATGGCGTGCTTTCACCGCGTTCACAGCGAGGGGTGTTAAAGCGCAGTTTTGAGACGACCCATGGGACGAGGCGCACCAGTCACCAGTAAGCATGGGCCATGGCCGGTGCTCTAGCCCGTTGGCTATGTCGATTAACAGACGTCATGGACATGTCCACCCCTCGGATTAGCAACGGAATGCTTCTTTATGGGTACAAGCGCAACAACACGAGATATCGTCCTTGATGGAATGATACAAGAGTGTAAACAAGAGCGCCGCGGAGGTGTCACCGGTGCATGCATCCAAGGTGGCAGGATAAGGCAGACGGCTGGAAGGGTGCGCGTGGACGCCCGAGCAAGTGCCATCATGGCCCGGGTTGCTTTATCCTCCTGACTCGGTTCCGTATTACTCTGCTTCACACGACGACTCTATATAAACCACTTCACAGCTGTGCGAGTCCCTTCCTCGTTCCATCGTTGAGCTATCATCCGAGTTTGCTCGCTGCCTCCCCGGTCGCAAGTCGCTAAGATGGGCATGAGCTACCGTCGTTACCTTAACGGAGCACGTATCTATGGGTGCTCTGTATGCAGAACCCACCTCGCCACTATTCACTCGATGATATCTCGAGTGAGTAATAGAGAATTTGCATCGAAACATTCGCTTATGGCACACCAGGCATTCAACGGTCAGCATGGACGGGCGTACCTCTTTGAAGGAGTGTGAGTATGTTGCTCATATCTCTGGACCGCGTGTCTCACACCATGAATAGAGTAAACATCGTCGAGGGAGAGCCAATGGATAGACAGATGACCACGGGAAACCATACCGTCCGGGATATCTACTGCTGCAAATGCGGGACGACACTCGGGTGGAAATACGTGCGCATCTATCTGACCTGTTTCCGTATCGGCGCCGCTCATCGAGACGCCTTCCGGGCGACGATGCAGGACCACGCGTACGAGACCTCACAGAAGTATAAGGAGGGCAAGTACATCCTCGAGCGCAACCTCCTTGTCGATGTCCAGTGACCAAGGCCCACCGTCATTTCGCCCGCATGCTCGGGAATATCGCTCGGCGCATACGTGCATCATCATCGGACAGTTGTCGGTCACATCGGTCTTGGTTCCACGAACTGGTTGCCATCATTGCGGACACGCTCGCCCGCGGCGCCACAACGCGTCCTGTGCGGTCGGGAGTAGGGAGGCTCAGGCTACCAGGCGCAGTACATTGTGTACGATAGGAGGGTCGCTGAGCCGGTGGATGACTCTCCATGCCCCCCCGCTGGTGAACACCCAGTCTCGCCACATCACTTGGTGTCCACTACCACCCTCAGTTATCGGTGCAGTACCGCGGGCGCCCGTATCGAGGCGCTCAGGTCCCGCTCATCCCCCATTCCTCCAGCTAGGATCGTATCTTCATCATACTCTTGTCATCATCCGCTTCTCAATCATCGACGCCGGGATTATCTGATGCATATATATCGAACAGAATATGTAACCAATGTATTTCTTGACCCAACCTCCAGGCGTGTCGATATCGCACAGAAGGGTTATCGGAACATAGACGAGTATATGTCTCACGTCTAGCTAACAAAGGTGTTCAAACTTGACATGGGCTTGTCCAAGCACGGTGAACACACGTCCACCTATTAGACCTGCACAACAGACAAATCTCTGAATCGAAAACAAACAATGCATTACGTTTGACACAATGAAATAAAGTTACCATCATCATGGGCGGTGCGTAGCCGTCGAACTCCGTGGTCGGCCGAACGGCCGTTGGACTGCAGGCGGGTGAAGGCGTGGCTTGCAGCCGTAAATCTAGTTCGGGGATATCGGGGGCGAATTCGATACGGAATGCTGAGACTTGGAGGGCGGGGGATGGGGCACGAGCCAAATTCTGTCGTACGCGGTGCAACTGCGGCCGAGCTCGCATCAAGCAGCCGAAGCGCCTGTAGCTCGCTCGAGACATGGTAAATGGTCACTGTAAAAGCATGGGTAGTGTGCGGAGTGGTTCCCAGTCATGAGAGACAGGAAATTTAGGAATTTGAGTGGTAGAATGGCAGAAGATGCCTGAACAGCAATGGAAGCGGGTGGAAGGCGTTGAGTGCCGGATTAGGCAAGGTGATTGGCAGTGCGCGTAAGCAAACTTGAGAAGCAGTCAATCGGTTGGGGTTGACGTTGTCGGTGACGAACTCATAAATATCCTCCCCACACTACTCCAGGCTGGTCCTTGTCGCCACTCCTTGCCCCGCTCTCCCGTCCTTCACGACCTCTCCCGCCTCTACGACCCCCAAATCTCCACGGAACACAGCCCCTGCGTCGTTCGATAATGGGTCAGTCATTTTACATAGCGTCTCGCTGGGCCTTCACATCTTAAATTGCACGTCTTCTGGTCTAGCTATCATGACAATGTCCGCTACGCCCTCTCCGTTCAACCCCGCCGCGGTCAGGCCACACGTACCCTCCCCTCTTGCCTCGAACGGCCTGTCGAGACCGGCACCAACGCGGTCCATGTCATACGCGCCCTCATTCCCCACTTCACGTCCACTTCGGCCATTCCCTTCCGTCGCAAACACACTATCTGGCGCGGTTCGGCCATCGCATGGAGCTCCAAGCAAAAAGCCCGTGAAGATCATCGAGCCACCAGCCAACTTCAAGGGCGCATTCGTGCTTAATTTGACACAGGCGGAGTTGAGCAGGCAGGATTGAGCGGGTAACTGTCGGAGGTACGCTGCTATGCTATGCTAAAAATCTCTTACAAGTCCTGACGGCTAGTTCTAGCTTGTACATATCCCAGTTTGTCTCCCCTGGGCTTATGCTATTTATGACATTTTGCTACCATGTAACCTTGTGCCATGGTCGACTTCGGTGTAGTCATAGATGCAAATTGAGTGACGTATACTTTGTTTCCATACCTCCTTCCCGTCTTACATTCTTTTCGGTCGTCCTACGACTGGACTTTTGGTGGTTTTCATTCGGGTTCTAAACGGCTTCCTGTTGTCCTTTCCCCTCAGGATGTGAAGTACATTAGGTGGTTTGTAGAATGTAATCCTTGTCAGAAAAACCTCTCCGAGAGACGACCTCAGATTTGGCATGGGCGACTCGGGTGTCATGCTTGCGCAAGATGAGAAATATTATAGGCCACACTCTAACTTCACAGCCCACAAACCGTATGCATCGCAGTACAAGACATCGTGACGCGGAATGCAATGCGAACACTGAGGGGACTCCAAAAAAGTAACTTACTCATATATTTCTACCTCGAGAGCCTTGAAGAAACGCGTCTGTGCAGTATCAGAGACCCTCTGTGCCCCCCTCCCCCCGCGCTCAGTCCGAACTACGGCCGCGAAGTGCTTCGAATCGTCTGGGAGGGGCCCTGGATTGGTCAAAACCAGCAGGTATTTTGAGCGGATGGAGCACTGTGTCTAGGGGAAGTAGCTCGCCACTGCGCGGGAACGAAGCATAACAATCCACATCACGCCATCCTCAAGGCTGCACGCGGGATATACCTGATATGGCGGTTCAACAAGTGAGAAACAGCCACATGCCGGTAGGAAGATATGTTTGCGGGGCCTTGAGCGTGCCTGAATGCTCCTGGGAATTAGGTGTGCGCAGTGGATCTCCTGACGACTTTTTGGACAGCTGTGCATGTGGTAGGGTGGCGCGATCATCCCGAAACATGTTATCTTGGAGATAGGTTGTCGGCCAAATCGAAAGTCCACAGCGCTCTGAACAGCCCAAACACCGGTTCTCTGGCAGGATAAATAAACGCTGACCTCAGCGCCGTGGTCGAAAGCAGCGAGTTTGGTAGATGCACTTAGCTGCGGAAAGTTCCTCATGTCAACCTCGGACGGACAGATGCGACGACATGGACCTGCGCATTTTGATGTAAACATAAAGCAAGGAGCCATTCCGTGGGACACCGCCGGTGATTTATACCCTCTCCTGCACTTCATATCAGCGATTCACCTTGAGAGGATGCGCGATTGCTGAAACTCTACTTACAGTCAGATCCAAGCGTTAACCACATATTCGACTGAAGGCGGCAGATGACTTGACTTGATGAAATGAGAATCGACTCGTAAGTTATTGATCGTTGTGACAAGAAGCACGTGATAGTAGACGCGTAGGTAATGCGTGACTGTCCGATTGTGGCAGCGGTCGAGGTATTTCGGAACTATTTCCGTTGGTTGTCAGGCTAGAACGAGGAGCGTTAGTGAGTACAGAACACCAGGTATGTGTCGATTCACCGATTCACCGTAACTGAACAATAGCCGCAGGTTAATTTCATTCAAGCAGGATAAGCCGCGCCTTTTCGAATAGCCATCTTTGGACCTACTCGTAGAGTATCACCTCCTTTGACGATGTCCCATTTATGCCCGCTGATATGACTCTTATCCCCGACGCAGGCACAGCCAAACGCTCCGCTGGATCATGTGTGATCCTACTTCCGTACTGATGAGGCAGAAATTCAAGTGAGTCTAAATTATCTCAGTCCATCCCACCACTCGCGTCTCGCACAAGCCGGTGCTATGGCCGGGTCTCAACGGAAGGGATTGACGGTATGCACACTCGTTTGGGCATCTTGTCGAGCTGTTGAATGTCTATACTGATCCGCGTCGGACTTCCTGGTAGAACATACGCTCGCAGCAGCGACGGCGATTCTCCAACGCCGCCTTCTGTACGTACTGATCCTGCGGCACACTCAGCCATTGCATATTTGTATTTAGGTCGCCGTTATAACCATGATTGGTCGTAAAAGACGGCATCTCGCGGACCTTGACGGAGCGCCAGTCAAAAGACCGAAACAGGAGGTGGAAAGAACGTCCGAGTCGCGAAGGCAATGGCGGGGAAGCCTGCGCAGCCGGAACAGCCTGAGCAGGGCAAGCTGCGGAGCCTTTACCGCTTGCAGCCAGGTACATGGTCGAATGCCGAGATAATTGATGGTTACAGTAGCGACGACAGCGAGTTGCTGTCGGTAGCAGTACCTTCCAGGGATTTTATGTCGCATCCAACGAGCACGGTGACGTAGAATGATGTGCTAGCAGGGTAAATTACTGGGAGGCGAAATTGTCAGTAATATTCTCAGTTCTTCACTATGATGTGCAGTTTGAAACTCACACAAATATCAACTTAAACTGCCACAGGTCTGGAGGACGGCAATGACACTCGTCTGTGCCAACAGCCGCGGCACCGAGACACGACTACATACAGTCGGTCGAAGGCGGGCGCAGACGAGACAGCCGAACGAAGACGTATCGTACCGCACCACCCGCACATATCTACACGGTAGATTAGAATAGACCGAAGATCTCGAGAAGCGGAAGCCCGATTCCCACCTGGTTTGACCCTGAACAGTTGTCACTATCTCGCGGCCACGATGTAAATATCAAGCAAGTTGACGGCTTCAGACGGTAATTCTGGTGCTCACTATGGCACTCGCGGCGTTTAGGACTTGCGCTGCCGATTGGACCAGCAGCCCTAGATAACGAAGCGAGCAAAAACAATAAGCATGCAAACAGCCTGAGAATCGTTGTAAAGCCTCGACGGGTCGTCCACCCGCTGACGCTGTCACTATGTCATCGATACCAATGGCACCTTCTTGAGGCTCGAGGCTCATCCAAGGAAATTTGAAAGTGTTACTACATCCCAATCAACAATGGTCGTGTGCCAATTCGAAGCTGATAGTATTTCGAAGCACAGCCCTTCACCACACATCGAAAGTGCCACCACTGAGTATTGGTGTCCAGATGTGCAGTCGACCGGAGGACAGAAGACAAAGCCGCATGCGGGTAACCAACAGTGACAACGGCTGCTGCAAACTGGACGCCTCGCGCGAAGGGGGCTTGCATGCGAAGGCAGGCCGTCCTGTGTGTGGGTGAGCCCGGAGTGGCAGATTCCAGAGACAGATACTTCGTGCGACGCGGGAGCGCTCGTGTGAAGTTCTCTTGATCCACGACCATCGCACTCGCTGAAAACGACACAAGCCGGGGATATCGAGCACCTCTCGCGCGGCTGATTCGACGATATCACATCAAGATTATAGCTGTGCAGGATAATTGAGCCCTATGTGGAACGTGCAACCCAGAACACCGAATCTCAAGCTATGGTGGACGTACTGCCAGATATTGCGAGATCAGAACTGCAACAAGTGTCAACATGTATGTGAGTTCGCGTTCTATGGAAGTAATAGTGCCGTAAACTTGAAAACACATACCACATGTTTGCGGCGCGTTATTGTTACACTGGTCAGCAGATGACAAGAACCAGATGCTACACAAGCTTGCGTTATCCTGGCGATTGCACTGATAATGAACCGTCCTCGAACACTGTTACATCATTTGCATTTGCTTGTAAGTCATGTAGATATCCGGTAGTTGACTGTAAAGTGAGTTTAGTGACGGATCATAGATTGTGGCTCTTTCGTTTGAACCAGATGCCGTAAACAGAACTCGGATTGAGCAACAAGTCATAAGAACAAGGCCCGGCCTCAAAGCAGAGGCGACGCAAACATGTGGGCTTCATTCCATCCAAGCTCGTGATAGTCAGGCCACAGACCTCCGAGCTTCATCGGTCGACGAATGGGAGTCCACGGACATCCCGCTGAGAATCTGCAAGTCCGCTGGATCCGTCAGCATCTGAGTTATCTCCTGGAAATCGCCGTACATGGTAGCTCCAAGTTGTAGGGTATATGGATGGAGCGATGGCGCCTCGACCAACACGGAGGACACATCAATAACCCAGTCAGCCAGCCTGAGGGGCGAGACTCGGGTGTATTCAATCTGAAGTGGCCTGTGTCCTGTGGAAAAAAGGGAGCTAAGAGAGTTCCAGAAAAGATGTGCGTGTGCTATACCTGGGTCGCGAGAATGTGGATATCGTAAAAGCCTGAAGTGGGCATTGTTGAACAAGCAGCTCCTGAAGAGGCTCCCCGGGTGCATCAGCCATATCAGACCAAACTGATATCTGGGGTTTTTCATGACGTACCTTGACTGGCATTCGATACAAGAATCTGCCAGTCTGAGACCGCTGTGCACGTATGTATGCTAAGCAGTGATGTCAATTACCACGACGAGCGGTTGCAGTCAACAACCAGAACCCTCTTTTGCTAGTAAAACAAATATCGGTGTGTATGTTCTCAAGGTTGCACAATCAGTTCAGGAGAAAGCTGATGCACCGGAGAAGGTGGAGAGCAAGAAATGAAAGGTGCCATACTGCTACTTAGGACAGGCCACTTGGAACTTTTGAGCGGTAAATGATCGAACTGATCGGGCGCATGTCTATATTGTTCTTGTCCGGCAATTTGCGGAGCTCATCGCCGTTAGAGATTGGCCATGGCATGGAAACCTACTCAGTCGCCTCTCCGGCAGGAGTAGAAGCTCGTTATCGCACCCATCCACGAGAGTAGGGCACAGGGGTATGTCTTAACTCACCCATCGCACTGAGGGTGGTGCAACCAACTAATTCTCCATTTGACATGCATATCGCTCCGCACCGATTTGTGTCCGTCGACTTGCTATTGTGCGTCAACCGTGTGATGTTGCGGGCCCAACTCTGCCTATATACAAGGAAGTTGCAATTGAGTCATACCTCTTTTTAGCTCTCCGAGAATAAGTAAACTCAGAAGTTCCTTCTCAGTGTTCTATTCTAGAATTAGCCCTGCTGCATACATGACACCATGGCCGGCAGGATGGTTGTAAGTACGGATGTGCTGAACTAGCACTAGTAGTCCCCTGGTGTGTGATATTCACGCAGTGAGGTCTACCCACGCTCAGCGAAATTGGATTTTACTTACTCGAAATGTCATCCAGCTCCTATGCCCGGCCGTAATTCATGCAGAAGTGCGATGCGAGTCACAAAGCAAGGATAGCTCTCAGGCTTGAGTCTTGCTATCATGGCCTATCCTATTGTATTGTTTTTGCACTGGTACTCCCGAAGCTCATCTGTTTTGAGCACATACCGGTGAGCGCTCTTCTCGCGGCCGGTTCTCGTTTCGGAGTATTTGACGAGTGTTGGGCAACCATTTCACACGACTAGATCTGCTCGCTCAGCTCTCTCATCGTCATCTCGTGTCTAGGTCACAATTATCTGGGGTGGCGTCCATCGTGTGCCCAGATTATGCTCATGCTCTCGGGCGCACAAGAACGCTATGGGCCAGGCTCTAGTCAGAACGGTCCGAAGCAAAACGAGGATTCCGGTCACAAAGGAAGTTACCGGTTACTGATTGTGGTAAGTTATCAGTATACAGGCAGCCCGCATTGAGCAGGTACGAATGATGCATAGGTTGTTGCATATGCATCCTGACATGTCTGTACTGCGGATTCCCGGATTGTGCTGCTCTGGGACCGTCGAAATTTCGAGTGAGAGGGACGATTATCAATTTGTTGAGCTTTTGTTCAGGTCTGCGGACCATTCACGTATGATTGTTCCGATCTCACATGGCTGTCATATCTATCTCCTGGGATCACACAATGGGGAATTTTACGTATGGGTGACTGGCATTGGCAGAGGTCTGAGCTGAGTATGCATACAAATACGAGAATACCACGCTGCCTGCACGCTGTTCCAAACGGACTTCTCGGCGCTAGATATTACCGCCATTGGAGCCCACCGAGCGCAGATTGGAGACCAAGCAAGAGCAGGCGACTTGGGACAATTTCAAGGAAGATCCGGCGAGTCGAGGTGAAAGGGAGCACGAGCACATGGAGGCAGGAGTGGTCGAGTGATGTCCGTGTGCCGTGGGTGGTCGCAATTATGGTGCCTGGGAATTGGGGCGTCTACATCGTTGATGGGTCGGCGATGCCCGAGTTGTGGAATTTAAGTTGGAGGTGGGGATGAGGCGCGAGGAGAGAACTGAGGACAGCTGAGGACGGGCGGTTCGAGCATGGCGGAGAGCTGAGGGCGGAAGACGCCCTTGAAGAAGCAGAAGAAGAGGTGTTTCACGCCCACGGGCTGGCAGAACTCGAAGAAGGAGAGGCAGTTTTGCCCAGATTTGAAAGAATCCGAGAGGAACTGCCATATATGGGCTGCATGTACGTCGGTTGGAGCCGGAAAGGGGACGAAAGTTGGCTGTGTTTGCGACTGGCTAGAAATACCTGACGCGGCGCTCTCTCCGCGCGAAGGCTATTCTGTACTCTTGTCTACGTCCACCAGCTCAAGGCCAAGGCTCTTACCCGCCTTCTTCTTTACGACCCTTGCACGATTTTGCACGACGTTCAGATCTCGCTTTTATTATCTTTCAGACCTCTCTTCCCTCCTGCTCCCCTATCTTCCGCGCTGATCACTTGTGCTCTTTCATTTTTCAAGGTACGCCGTGCCGTGCCTTTAAAGCACAATCATCTCACATTCAATCTTAGACACCACAGACCTGCAGATTCTATTGTCACGTTTCCGCACCTTGAGGTACATTACTATCGTCAGACCCGCTGCACTCGTGTCCTTATACGAATGCATGTCAGCAGAAATGGATAGCTGGAGAGTAGCTGTTCTGGGCGATGGAGGCGTCGGAAAGACCGCGTTGGCAGTTCAGGTGAGCAACTTGTTCCTCTGTCCCATCTCGCATCTGACCGGTGTCACCCAGTTCACGCTCAATTGCTTTGTTGGTAAGCGGCCTGTGCTCTTCCGGGACGATGGACGCTGAACGATATCACGGTCGGCCGTGTATTCGCGAACAGAGGTTCGTGTCGACTTGCGTCGTGCTGTCACATAGCTGACGGTGTCAGTTTACAGACATATGATCCAACTATAGAGGATGCATATCGCAAACAGCTCGTTGTTGACAACAGAATGTGTTTTGTTGAGGTGATTGATACTGCTGGCCAAGGTATGTTTCTCACGGCTCCACGAATTTGCTCGTCTGACGGCATGTGACAAATAGAGGAATACGCGACACTACGAGACCAGTGGGTCAGGTGCGTATGCCGTTGGTCCATGGCGGCAATCTCATCAATTACTGCGCAGGGAAGGCCAGGGGTTTATTCTGGTGTACTCCATCGCGTCTCGGGCGACATTCGAACGGTTGGACGTCTTCCGCCAGGCCATGCTGAGGGTGAAGCGACAGAAGCCGGTCTTCATGCTCGTAGGCAACAAGTGTGACAAGCAGTATGAGCGGGAGGTCTCACGAGACGAGGGGATGGCACTCGCACGGAACTTTGGCTGCGAATTCCTCGAGACGTCCGCTAAAACCGCGCTGAATGTAGAACGCCTCTTCATGAACCTCGTCCGTCTACTCCGGCAAACAAAACAGCTGGAACAGGGTTTGCAAGGTCAAGCGCGGCCAGTGAAGGAGGAGAAGAAGAAAAAGTGTATTATCATGTAGGGCGCATCAGGACTATATAGAGCTGACTCTATTCTCTACTTACCTCGTTTGATGATACCAAGTCTGCATTCCTTTCCTCGTTGGGCTGATTGCGCGTTCCGGTCCCGCTGCGGGGTTCAATTACCTCGCGTTCTGATCGACATACCATTCATGATTTCCTCCCCACTGTACATACTCTTACCTATCCATACTTGCTCATGACTGACCAGGCCTACGTTGTGGAATGCATGTTCTCTGCTCTCGCACATTTGTGCCAGGTGCACTTATGGACTCTTCCGAACAGTGCCTTGAATGACACGCATGTAATCGTGTCGGAGCTGCGTGGCCGCAGGTGTGAGTCCGACGTTGACGCTTACGAGTCACTGACATCCTTGTCTCCTATAGGTAGCTACGTGGTTATTCAGAGATATAAATCAGCCACCAAAGTGTACGCGACATCCGCGGTAGACTATGTCTCCGTCCGTTGTCGAAGGCTGTGACTTTACCATACGGTCCATTCCTGACGGTGATTCCTTCCGAGTGGACAGAAGGTCCTTGGAAGCGGCCAGCGATGTCTTCCGTGCGTCTCATGCCTGTCATTCACGTCTTCGGTGATTACTGATCCGCCCCACTATGCAGGAGACATGTTTGCATGCTGTGATTCGGGCTACGTGATGAACATGACAAACGAGGATAATCAAGCGTTAGACCTCCCTGAGTCTGCGTCCACTCTGACGATGCTCCTCCGCCTCGTCGACATGGTGCCCGAGTCGTATCAAACCTCTGCACCGGTGGATTCCTCCCACATCTGGGCCATCTCGACTCCGGACGCTACGACTCCGGACGCTACAATCCCGGACGCTACAATCCCGGACACTACAATCCCGGACGCTACAATCCCATTCCCGCTTATCCCCAGTCTGATCTCACTTGCCGACAAATATGCGTTAAGCCAGTCTGTGGTGCACAATCTCCACTCGCATCTTGCCGCGTACGCATCGATATACCCCCTGCGCGTGTATGGTTATGCGTCGCAGATGGGGCTTAACGAAGTCGCGGGAGAAGCAAGCATGCATCTACTGCAGCCCCCTCTTTCCACGTACAGTCTGAAGGACATTGCGGTGATATCTTCTGCAGAGGCATATCACAAACTCGCCCTTCTCCACGATCATCGCGTTCGGTGTCTACGTGACGTACTCTTGGGCGAATCAATCTTTCCGCATGGCTATGGTAAATGTACGAAGCACGCTAAGAATACGACGGCTCTTTGGGAACAAAGGAAGAAGTCGATAGCGGACAGAATTGGACCAGGTGAGGTCGACGAACATGCTTATCATCTGGCGTAGACCTATTGCTCATTTCACACGCATCATACCCCAATACAGCTACCGATCTTGCCGCCGAAATGGCTCAGGTTCAACGCGAGGCCGAACATTGCCATGTATGTTACAAGGGGTGCAAGGCCGCTGTGTCAATGCTCGCTGTACGTGCCAACCGTCTATCATTGCTGATCATAATTGAAGGCCATCGCAGTACAAAGCTGACAAGATCCCGAAACGGGTGGACCGAATGACATTTTGAGTAAATGGAATGTACGATGTCACTCGCGAGGGTAGATGTGTAGATATGTATCATCCCAAGGAATATGTAGTCCTATTATATCACCACCATCCATCACTTGTTGTGCCAGAGGAGTGTCCGCAGACTGTTCCAGTGGTCGGAATCACGATAGAGATATGTCATAGAGCTGAACATGCCCGGCTGGATCGTCTCGCCCCTCTCAGCAAACAGCCATACTGCCGCCGCCCAGGATAACGCGGCAAAAAAGGAGAATGTCGCTGCATCGGGGGGAATCGGTTTAACGCCCGAAGAGGGTGTTGACGAATACGGAGCGGAAGCTCGGGGGATGAAGGACGCGACAACGCGTGAACAAACGTAGAGCACCATCTGGCTAGGTGTCAGTTTGGCCCCCTGCATGTGACGCGGCAGCATACCTGCTCATTTACGGCATTGCGTTCGCCGAAGACGACATATCCTCCGATGAGACCGGCAATGAAGGTGTCCGCGCTGCGCTGAACACCGCTGTTCAATTTCTTCTGAAGGAGAAGGGCCGCCTTGTAAATTGTAACAAATTTCGCGAGATTCAGCGCGTGTTGCTTAGTAGCACGGAATATGTTCTCTCCGCGGGACTGCCAGCTGCCAGCAAGGTTACAACATGCGAAAGAAGTACACAATGCAAAGCTCACCTCCCACGCCCAAAGAGAATGGCCATAAGGAGAGCATGGGGAAATCTAACTTTGACACCATACACAATCCCGTTCCGAGCGCCTTTGAGGAGGGCGAGGTAGTCATGGTAGGCGGGGTTCGTTGCAATATCGGACAGGGTAGACAACAGGGCGGACATCTTGGGATGCTGGAAGAGCTGCGATACGAAGTAGTTGAATACTCGCTGGCACCCGTGGCGGGATGAATGCCGGCATTTCCGACAGCGGGCTCGGATATGCCAACAGATCATGCCACGTGATTTCAAGATGTATTCATCCCGTACTGACACCGACGCTATATTCCCTCATGGTTGAGTCGTGTGTTTTTATTTTCTCGAATCTCTAGTAGCCTGCTCACAAGTATTGTTCAAAATGATCTAGTCACTACTGAAGAGCGCACAGCCCGCTCTCAAGAAATATAAGATCCCGTCACTGCCTGGTGCTTATTGAAATATTGACAGGCCGTGACGGTCATGTAGTACACCTTCATGGCCGTGGAATCACATGTGCCTCATTCATGAGTATTTGGAACTCTACTGATGCATGCATTTAGAAGAGTAAGTACGCATCGGCTCCGCACAGCCCGAGATCATCGCCGTCTATGCGGCCTCGATGCAGATAGAATTATCAGCGACGAAGGTCGCGTGTTGTGGCCCTCGGGTGATCACTGTCGGCATGAGGTAGCATTCATCAATTGTGGGCGGATGCCGTCAAATAAGGGGGATTGGGAACGGCAAACGGAGAGCCGAGGTATAACTACATACACCTATGTCGAAACCAGAAATTTATCCAACGGGCCGGGTGAAACTGCATCGAATAATCAGCACCATAGTCGGTACGCTATCTAATATTTGGCTAAGCAGACTTGCGTATGTTACAATTCATACGGTTCGCCTTGCACTGGCTCTACATATGGTCGCACAGCAGGAAAGCGTATGCGAGGGTGGGAGAGGTGTTTGCCTCATACCGCTAACCGTTGATCTTCTCTCTTCTCGCCTGGACGTAACACTAGTTGCCATTGAGATAGAAACGCCCGCCGATGCTAAGCCCACGGCCAGTAAACGTAGGTGACAAGGTTGAGCTGTGTTAAGAACTCCTGGATGAGAGCAGAGGGATGAACCCGCCGGGTCGCGAAAGGAATAGATGTCACCAGATGTCCTGAATGTCGTTATCAAAGCAAGGGTCGTCAATAAGGTGAGAAGAACACATACAGAAAATTAAGGTGCCAGAATTTGAGGAGATCTACCGGGGGAACAAATTAGAGGGCACAGGAAAAACTTAACGTTCATGTGCGACAGACTTGGAAGAGTTTGGGAAATGGCCTCTTCAAAGAGAATACTTGCGACTTGGACAATATCCAAAACCAGGTCATGACAAGGGAGAGCTTGGTACAGGGTTTTAACCGATTTTCAATTAGAATTGACTTGAACTAGCGTTGAGATCCCAGAGAACCATAAAAAAGGACACGGGCAAAATACGAGAAGGAAGAGGAGCTGGAAGGAAAAAGACGAGCAGGAAGAGGGCGACAAGGAACTGAGACGAGAGCGGCAAGAGGACAGACAACTGCAGTCGGGATGTGATGCTGCAAATAATCTAGAGACGAGCACTAGAGAAAATTACATATATCAAACTCAAAACGTCGCGAACAGTGACAGAAACATACTGAAGGTTGTAGTGCAGGAAATAAAAGACAAAGGGTTGACATGAGTAGGCCCAAGAGCGAGGGCTAGTATGTACGGTTGCGGACCGCTGCACAACAAGCGACTTTCAGGTTGCTTGAGGGCAATCAACCCGCGGTGACATCGACGAGGCTCCGACGAGGCCCTTGTGTAGTAAGCGGCCATCACAGCCATGATGCGTGACGGTTGTTGTATTTAACTGCAAAACAAGACTGGGCGCTAATGTGTGGTGGAGGAAAAGTGCGAAGAATTCGGGTGGATTTGCAAGTACTTCGTGAGCTGTTATGTGAGCATTCAACTCATTGACACCAACGTCATCATGGACTATAGGATAGCCAAGATCAATACGAGTCATTTAGCATCTGTAAAAGTTGGCGGCACTCACAAGTGTTGTGTGCAGTGACGTGAACGCTGAACTCAAGGGAAAGATCAGACTCGCGTTTCGTGATTCTATCCAGAACCCCGTTGTCATGGTTACGGTGCGAATAAGATACAGCAGAAGTAGAGCAATCAAAGCCAGAACATTCTCAACCTCGTGGATCTCGCAACTTCCCTGTTGTCTTCGTACTGTCATTGGCCTCTTTGTCGTAATAATCATCCTTGAAATCGAATTGTTTGAGGGACACGCATTCTACCTGAATCATTGTTGAAGGTTGAGACTTCGCGGCGCATACAGGTGGCAAACACACTTACCCCATTATCGTCCCCTGTTAGAAAGCGGTCGCTCCTTCCATTGACCACAACGAATCGTCGATACTCGTCCATGATGACCGGCTGCAACTGCATGTTCCACAGGTCCCGCGAGATCTCCCTCTCAATGGCCAATGGTAATTCTGATTCCTGCACATTGGCGTACTGATCCCTCGACAACGCAATGCACTCTTCGAGGATATCGCGCGCGTTCATCCGCAACATCTTGAACTGCTGGCCAATCCATGTAATGGCGGAGTCACTCCCCGAGAGAGCACGGGAAAGGGGTGGCGCTTGAAGGAGAGATAACTTTCCGCTTTCAATAAGCTCCAATAGCTCATCGAAGATGAATTCTCCTCTATAGAACCGTATCAGTACTTCCTAGCCATTCAGTATGCACCGACTCACTTGTCGAATAGTGTTAATGGATGTGACCCCTGGCATGTCAGCTTCGCGAGCATGGCAACCACAGACGGCAATATGTAGCACGTCCACAGTGGACGCTCGGCGATCTTCTTGATGAGTTCGTAAGCACCCACCAAATTCTCCAGTATCGCAGATGGGGTAAAAGTAACGACTCCGCCTGCCATGAAGATCAGCGACGGGTGCTAGAAATGAAGAACACACTTACCGAGAGGATATATGCAACGCATACCCCAGCGCTCCGGATGAACACTGTCATGGGTTCCGTAAGTCATGAAACGGAGCTCGGGTTGCTTGTTCCGCCTCATAGCCAAGGCACCAAATTTATGGAAAGTGCTGAGTGCACCGACATGTATGAACACGAAACGAACGTCTGCTTTGTATCCTACATTCTTTGCGCGGTGAGTTTTCAGGACATGCTGGAGTGCGCTGGTTTCGAATCCCGGTCGTTTTGTGGTGCCGTCCGCCGGCGAATGCCAGATGCAGTACGGTCGCTCTCGCTGAGACAAGTAATCCAGAAGATCCCGCGGACACTTGAGGACCCGAAGAGCGCGATAAAAGAATGGTCTATTGGCAAGTTTATGACCTGCGTCATGGACAGTATCGGCCAGGGCAGGGTCGAGCAGGTCATTGTCTGGAGCCGGTGACCTCGGCCTAAGTAATTGCATGTTCTCATATTCATCGGCAGCCAGTGTCCAGGGAATGAGAGCGGCAACCATAAAATCACCCTGTGTGAAATCGCGAGGAACTTTGAGGAACATGCAGAGATCTTTGAGGGAAGAAGGGAAGACCAGCAGTATAGCGACTGCTACGCTGTCCAGAAAGAGATGTGCATACGTGCACTGTCGTAGTCTTTAGGTAAACAGCATCGTTGTATGGCCATGCATGACTCACTAAGTGTTTCCGCTTCAGATGCGCCGCAAACGTCTTGAACATCCCTGCGTCATCGTCCGTTTGTGATCCGAGCATGGCAAACTGTTGCACAGGATCACAAGCGCGTAGGAGCATAAACACGTCATGCACGTTATATAGCTTTGCCAGTCGGAGAGAATCGACTGAGTCAAGGCATATGCTGAACCGTAGACCATTGGGGCGGGGTTCCGAAGGATCAGATAGAACGGCGGTGCAAATTCGCTCCGCTCTTTCGGGGCTGACATCGATGTACAGGTCGCCCATCCATTTCCATCGCTTTGGGATTCTTGAGGGAGAAGAGGAGTAAGCCATTATTGAATGGACATGACATAACACAGATATCAGACCTGGCCATGCCTGTTCCTTTCGCGTGTGAGATTGGTGGGGCACGTACACGAGGTAGTTGGACACCGCCGTCTCCAGTACTCTCTCTATGCTATATTGAGAATGTTGAAGACCAGCTATCACGATGTATAACATACAGAATGGGTGCAGCCAACCTGCATGATAAGCGGTATTAGCCAAATGAGCGAGAGGAAAACACAGAGGGACAGACTCGGAAGACATTATGCTTGTAAGGAAGTCATCGACTTGTGCCATTGAATCCACGTCCGGCGACGTTTGACTGTGCGAACGGCGTGGAAGAGCAGGTGCCTGACGTCTTTGAGCACAGTCAGTGATAGGGCACCTTCAGATTAGAGAATGAAACAAACCTTGGATCAGGAGGGACGGGAGGCTGGGGATGAAATCCATGCGAGTCTAGCATAGAGGAGCCAGCCATCGACGTATATCCATGTCCGCTCTGCGCAGATACAGGAGTCTGAGCAGAACCAGGGAGACCAGCAGTTCGAATAGCTGGGTTTGACGTGTTGATGGTAAGCGGAGCGGAGGTGGAGACATTTTTTGGTGGCATTCCTGCCCCCATCCCTTGGACTGACTTCGCTGCTGTTGTACTTGCAAGTGCTGTGTCCTTCTTCTTGAAAGAGAGATTGGCCAGATTGCTTCTCTGCGGAAAGACCGGCTGAGGAGGTCGAGCGGTGGAGGAAGTGGAAGCCCCCGCGCCCTGCGCAAGTCGGGCCTTTGTGGCGATCGCCGCTCCTGTCCCCTTAAGTTCCATAGGAGCGAGTTTGATACCCCGACGCGCTTGTTGCTTGGGTGGCATCGATGGAGCGGATTGAGGTGCCACTCCAGTGGTCTTCGAAGTCGACGACCTTGGGTTCACAGGACGCATATTCTTGAGCGCCGTATCTGACGACGATGAATCAGAGAAGAGAGAGGATTGACGGTCTTTTTTGTTGGATGCTGTCGGCGTTCGTGCTGCTGTTTTGCCTGCCTGAGGTATTGGGTTGAATATCAGTAGTCGGAAGAGTATGAAGTAATAACTTGATTGACAGGCATCCGCCGGTTGAACCCCCTTCTGTAGCTGTCCGAGACACCTTTTGTACCTTACGTGGACGCTTCTCACCAACAGAATTCTCCGATTCTGACTTCAAGGTTGATTACCAAAAGGGATCATCGGCGACATGAGAACAGGCTCACAGATGGGTCTACTTGTTTGTTAGAGCGTTTCCTCATGATTCGATTTTGAAGTAATGGTGTACTGTCTTCATCGGAAGAACTGTCCTAGATATATTCGCGATCAATTTATCGCCCGAATAGCTCCCTCCGTTCAAGCTTACAATGTTTGTTGGCAGGCTAACAGTCTCTTTCTCTCTTTTGCTTGCTTGGCTCTTGCTAGTCGAAGCAGATGTAGACTGTAAGGAGGTTCGCTTCTGCTTCTTCTTGTGGCCCTAGAACAAGAAGGATTAGAGGACAACATACAAGGTAACACAGATGTATGGTTTACTGATTCCAAGACAGGAACCTTATTCTTCTCTTTGGCAGGTCTCTTCTTCTCTGGTTTGATATTGTCTCCAGACCCGAACGTCTGCGCAAAATAAAGCTTCTCTTTGTCTTAAGTGACGGAATATTAGACGCCTTATGGCCAAAATGACGACAAACTGTAGCATACCAATCCATTCATCTTCGGCGCGGACCTCGTACCCCTCATTGTAATCCTCGTCGTCTAATCCCACGTGGTGCCAAAAACTGTTAAGAAGACGATCGCATCCTGAACGTTCTCTTCGGGCTCCCAGCTGCGATCGTAGGTTCAGATAAATTGCAACCAGCAGTGCGACGATAGTACCTGTTCGAATCCGAATCGTAATTTGCCCACTTGGAGACGAATTAGCAATCCCCAACAAGCCATGCTTCAGTAGCCTGTATTCACCTTCACAAGGTAGTCCTGTTGCAGGACAAATGGACAGTAAGGAATGCGTCGTAACCACGGCCATGAAGACTCGACATACCCAGCCACCGTCTTCGTTCACCTTGGCGGCAAGTATGACCTCTGAAAATGTCTCACATAACCGATACACTCCCAGAGGGCGTATTGAAAACTAACCTACGTGGAACTGCTCCTCTTCAGACGAACTCTCTTCGGCAATTTGTTTCTTCTTGACCATTGGATGAGTGCAGGTGCTGAGCGCTGAGCAGCCGCCACACGAGGCGGCTGAGCGCTTGTCAGTGTTCGACGCGTTGAGCAGCAGGTCACGGCAGCCACCGCGTGAAATGTCATATTACTCAAGCCGGTAATGAGCTGTTAATTTGCACATTCCAGCAAGATTCCCGGTGTATTCTATCCAAATAATCGGTTCCCTGCAATGTCTCGGTAATATGTATGTTTCTAAGCAGTTTCTCGTATGTTTCTCATGTGGCGCTATGACGTCGTTGCCCACATGTACAAGCCTGAGAAGTACTGTCCTTAGCACTGTGGGCTTGGACACACTTAGCTCAGCTGCCCTCACCCTGCACTCATCTCCGTTACAGCCACTAGCACGAGGACAACAGGGCACAGCGCTCACCAACGCCCGACACCCGATGATCATCCTATGGCCCGCCGACGATGGCAACAGCCTGAGCTACATCGACCACTAAAATCTAAGAACCGACAGTTGGCACAACATGTTATGCCTGACCCCGACGATGTCACGGTCCGATGGCCATGGAAAACGACCTCGAGAACTGCCCATCATTAGTAAGATCTACTGTCTTGTTCAATCCGTGGCCAATAGTACTGCTATGAATGCGAGACACCGTTAACAGCAAGCCTCATGGCCACTAGCACAAATGCACTGTGGCCTTTTGTTCAACCTCGGAAGCTCCGACTTGGATATCCTCACAACATGACGAGCTCTTTGGTGAATTGGTATGCTCACCAGCCTGAGATATTTCCCCGAGGCCAATGTTCCTAACGTATCCTGACTATGACCATCGAGTCGGAGGACTCCCAGCACCCGCTGCTGACGAAACTCGTGAACAGGGTGAGTGCGCTCTTCTGCCTCAGTCCGGCACAATATGTCCACCTGCACTTCTTCCTCCACTACGTCTCCCGCACTCGCCTGCTTCCTCATTGGCTTCTTCGGCCTGCTCTCGGTAGAGCTCTGGATGTTCGCCATCAAGCCGCTCACAGATGAGTACTGTGATGCTGCGCTTTCAACGGTGAGTGACTGCAGATCACTTGGCGGGGTGCATCCAGATCGGATCTTATTCTCAGGGTAAGCCCTGCCTGGTCTTGGAATGGGCAAGATGTTGTCGTGCTCCAATGCTGATGCTAGACTCCGTCTGTCAGATCTACATGCTCTTCACTACCAGAGGCTGCTGGAGCAATATCAGAGCATGGCCGCAAATTGGTGGTGAGTTTTCTTGCATTGCTGGCGGACTCCGAGTGATGATACGCTCAGTGAAACCTACAGCACATTACAAGGCTTCGGATGATCACTCGCGACTAACGACCCACGCTTGCAACACTGCACTTTTGCAACTGACTTATTCCTCGGTCCTCTTCGTCTCAAGTGCTCGATTGCGAGAGGACCATGTCAAGGTACCAAATCAGTGAACTGCGAGGAGATACAGCCCGCGGGCACGATCATCCTGTTGACTCAAGACTATATGTTGTATTTACTTGTTTAGTATTATCCACGGCAGCTGCAGTAGCTGGGCTAATGCGAACACAATATTGGAAATGGTTCATTATATAAGCAATTCGAGCAATTCGAGAACCAGGAGGAAATAACGCAGCGAGGTAATGTGCTGGTAATCTGCGGAGAAACATGCGCGAAACATGCCAGAAATGTAGTTATTACCATCAAATGCTAGCTTCTGTGAAACATACGTGATATTTGCGAGAAACAACGGCGAAACATGCATATTCTCAGTACATTCCCACCGTGCGTAATATGCAATTTCACGCGGTGAGCACGGTTGCCAAACAACACCCACTGTATTACGCCCGCGGACGTCCACCACTCTTCCGTCTCAGCTATGTCTTTGAAAGCTAAGTCGAAACAGGAGGAGGCCCTTCAATTCTTGGACGACCTCGATTCCCTCGCTCCTACCCCTGCAGGTGCAGCGGGTGCAGCGAGCGCACAGCCTCCTCCGGCAGGCGAGGCCGAGGTGTATGCATTCATTGACGAAATCACCCAGAAGAGCTCCGAACCTCCTCGTACCAATACTGTACACATCGAGCGACCTCTTTCTCGCGCAGGCACGCCCACTCTCAGAAAGAGCGAGCGAGTGAAGCTAGGAACGTCAACACCACTCCTCCCATCTGGTCCTGCCTCTGTTCCTCCAAGATCCGATTCCTCCGGCTCTCGCGTGTCTGTCAAATCCGAAGCCCTACAAGCGCAGGGCAGCAGCGGTAGCTGGGGTTGGGGAAATGTCTGGTCAAGTGCCAGTGCTGCGATTCAGCAGGCCCGGACTGTCGTCGACGAGCAGGTGAAGAACTTGCCGAAGAACGAGCAGGCTCGCAAGTGGGGTGAAGGCGTCATCGAATATGCGAAAGCTGCACAGCTAGATAAACTCGGTGAGTAGTCTTGGCATGCATTGTGTGCTGTTCTGAACGCAGGAGGATGGATCAGGAAACGACTTCAAGCGGGTTGGACTGTCTACTTTGACTGATATCCTCAATGTCGTCGCACCACCTATTTCTGAACACGAAGTCATCAAGGTTCGGTTGAGCCATGACATGGTTGGATATGATGGTGTTGAGTCTCTAGTGTATCGCGCACTGTCCCGAGTGAGGCTAGAGTGATTCACACAGAGTAATCGATGATTGCTCACCTATTTCCCTGTAGATTATGGAGCAAGTGGAAGGAGGCGATCTCATCGTGAACCGAGGAGACGAATCACGTCCGAAAGACACGTCAGATGCCAAGAGAGAACTCAACCCAGTGGAAGGGCTCGAAGCCGCTGTGAAGCTCGCCCAGGTGAGCGTGTCCTCTGCCGTTACCAAGTCTGCCACACTCACTAGCTTTAAGGCGAATGTCGAAGAGCTCATCAAGCAAAGTCTCGACGCCGCACCCACCACCATATCATCTGCGCAGAATCCTACAACCTACTCATATGTGTATCTCCGCATACAGCCATTCATGACAGCTTCTCCTCTCCTTCAGCCCTCTTCCGACGCTGAACCTTCATCAAGTGCACAATCATCTCTTCAATTTCTGCTTTATCTCTCAGATCCGGCCCACCAACTCGTTCACTCTACTACTACCCAGGCGGTTCCCGGGAAGTGGTTAGAGCTATGGGATGAGTATGATTGGGTTGAGGACCTAGTTGTCGAGGCACTGCGAGTCGGCGTGGAGGTGATCGGGCAGGAGTACATCGTCGCCCGAATGGGCTGGGATAAACCCAGCTCGGAGAAGTCGGAGGAGGGTTCAGAAGTGGTTGTCAACGTTGAGCAGGCTGATTCATAATTGCACTTCGCTGATGTATTCCACCTTACGCACATTCTCTGCTTCCTGTAAGTTGTATTGTATTGCTTCCTACGCGCTGCGGCATCCGTATGCTTTGGAAGAATATGGCATTGCGACCCTGGAAATGTACTACTACTTCTTTTGCTCGGGCGGCGGGGGTGGAGGTGGCACATGCTTGAGCTCTGCTGGTCTGTTAGGCTTCGTGCCATCTCCAACTTGCTCCCAAGGCGAAAGCGCCTCAAAGTTCCTGGCGGCAAATGATCACCAACGGCACTAAATGTACATGGAACACTCCGACATACCGGAAGGCTTGCGTAAGTTGAAGTGGCTCGTACACAACACGCTTCCTCTCTTCGTCATAACGCACTTCAGTGTAACCCTGGGAGACGTCAGACCGGTTGAGCATAAATTAATTTTTTTTTACTTACAGTGAGTGGGAAGTCTTTCCGAAGAGGATGCCCCTCGAATCCTATGATAAAGCGTCAGCGAGAAACACCTGAGGTCGCTGCTTGGCTCACCATAATCCGTCAGTATACGACGCCTGCATACTGGTGTAAATGACTCGTACAAAAGGTGAGAGAATATACAACTTACAGATCTGGGTGACCATTGAAGAAAACACCGAAAAGGTCCCAGACTTCTCTCTCATACCTGACCTGGTATCAGTAGATGTTACCTGTTGCCTTGGTGATAAACTTACCAGTCCGCGCCGCGGAATACCTCAATGGCAGTTGGGACAGTATCTGCCTCGCCGGCATAAGTCTTCACCCTGATCCTGCCGCCGAACTTTACGCTAAGCAGGTGGTAAACAACCTCGAAACGCTTGCTTCGCTCCGGAAAGTCAACGCCGCTGATGTCCATGCAGCTCTTGAACTGACACTGCGAGTGGTCGCGGAGAAACGTGAGGACAGGGACAACGCCGGACGGGCAGATGTACAGCGTCAGCTCGTCGCGCAGCACGGAGAACTGCTGGATATATTTCGGGAGGCACTGCGTGAGGTACGACCCGTAGGTATGCAGAGCCTCGGTCGTCTCTGCATACTTGGTAAGTGCAGGATTAGGCGAGGTCGACTCAGTGAAAGGGGACGTGGAGGCTGCTGGTCGTCAGTTCGTCGGCACACGGGAGACGGGAATTGACCAGGCACCTTTAGGCGATTTTGACGAGTGCAACGCACGAGTCACCTGCGCGCCCCCTGCAGCCAGCGGACGTAGGGACGCGTTTCTGAGCAGGCGGCCTGCTGTGAGGCCAACCGCACGGACATGATGAATGTCGGGAATGAACGTGTTGCCGAGGCGGCGGTCGGCGGCGGTGACTGAGCGCTTCGCAGAATGTCACTCAGCCCTCGCCACTCATGTCTTCGGAAAGAATTGAACAGGCCCCGTCCTCCATAATTTTTGATTCACTGCCGTATTATGACAATGATCTCGAGCGGCATCCAATACTGAAGGATAAGGTCGCAAAGGAACTCGCGCGTGAGGCACAATCCTCCCAGTCGCAAACATTGCATCCTCGCGTCCCACCACCTGTAACACTCTTCGCAGTTCGTACCCATTCTTTCGTGCTCTACTAGTAAGATATACTCATGGGGTTTTAGAAGAATCCTTTGCTTGCAGCAGAGCTTGAACGCGTTGAATCCCATCAACCACTGCATCCGTTAGATACTTCGCGTTACCAGCTACCAGGGCCCACGGAACAGCCCGCCAACGAAGAGAAATGGAAGGAAGCTCTTGATAATGCTCGTGCTCAGCTGGAACACCAGCGTTTGCGGTTCGTCGAGTAAGTTGATATAATAGCCTGAAGCTTATTTTCGTCCCTATATAGGCAGATCAATCTGTCTCTGTTGCAGTCATACGGTGGTAATGCATGGCGAGTTCACAACTATCTAACGGAGGCAACTGCCAAAAATGCGGAGAAGGCTCTCGAGGAACTGCAGAACCTCACAACGGAAGTTAACAGGGATCGAAAGAACTTCCAGGTCAGTTTTTCTGTGTTTGTATGAGCTGCCGTGCTGAGATTGTGTGTGGTGCAACAGACAACAATAGGGAACCAGTTGACATCACTGGAGACCCGGTGGACGGAACTCATTTCGAGTATTCTCCAAATAGAGATGGCCAATGTAGCGTTGGAAGGTGAAATTGACAGGCTTAACAAGCAAGAAGCCGACCTCACAGCCAGTGTCTAATTCTGTCGTTATGTATTCCATGTTCTTGTCTCCATAACTGTACTGTCTCAGCTCATTTGACGGTTGAATATGACTTCGTAAACTTTTGTATCGCGCGCATATACTATTGAAAACGACATCCGAACTGCACGTATACCCGGAGAAGGTGAATCACAATACGTAGGTTACTGGTTGTTACAGATGCAGGGAAGTGAGTATGGTGAGCATGTCGGCAGACCACTTCAATGTGAAGAATGTGAGTCATGAACCATAGGGATGTCAATGTCTCTGTATCAAGTGAACCATGCAATATATGCCTCGGGAGGTAAGGCACACGGCCAGCTGCCAACGACAACAACGCCCTCCCAGACGTGTTCGCACGAACGGAAGAGGTCGAGCGCAGCTCGTGCTTGCTCTACCTGTGGATCACGGAGCGTGAATTACTAATGTCAATGTGACCTTTGTTGAAATTATGCGTACCGGCACATCGCCGCGCTGGCCGATTTTTCGGCCCATAAACTTCCCGACGAGTGTCGCCAGCGAAAGCATTACATTGGGCTTGCTTTTCAAAGTACGCCGGAAAGGCATGAAGAGGGCTATATCTCTTGTATCAATCGCGGGATGCTGTAATCCCATGACCTGTTTTAGGATCAGTATATGATCTTCATAAGCTTTCAATTTATGCTCACCGATAGGAAGTGCCACAAAGCATATCCGACAATAATCCTGTCTCTGATATGGGTCGCTACTTGCTGCCGTACGTCGATGAATGTTGGGGCTGAGGAATACAAACCATAAGGTTTGAATGGACTGACACTCAACGGAAGATGTCATCGACTCTGAGAACGCTCGGAATCGAGAACAGCTTCCAAACTACTGAAGATACCTCTAGCGAGATCAGCTGGCTGTAAGCCAGTTTCAAGTGTCCGGTAGTCACTGATTAGTGTTCTGTGAACGATTGAGCATGATCCTGAAAGGATACAACAATACATTTAGAACTGACGTTGGACGAACAAGAGTATCTAGAATTATATTTCCTCGATAATCTGTGACGACGACACGGCTATATAAGAACAAGTCTCAGTGTTGATGGACGGAAAGGAGGGCGAAAATCACTTACGCGACCATTGGAGATTTAGAGACGAAACCATAGTGAACTATCTGCGCTGCGACCGCAACATATCTGAGGACCATGTCAAGCGCGAGAGGTCACCGATCACCAATCGCATTTGGACGTACTTTTTTGGCGGAAATAACTTGACGGGAGGGCCTGGTAAAGGCGGTGTAGTCCTGGAGGTCATGCGAGGCCTCTGAACAGATGTCGCCAAATCGATGCCATCTGCAAGCGCGAAGATGGGGAGAGAACGTGTTTTGTGAGGATCCTGTGTGCACGTAACAGTGGCTTGCTGCGAGTGTGGACGGTGCAGCATTCTGAATGGACTATGGATCACCAAGTGCTGGAGGGAGGGAATAAAGCAGCAGTAAGATAAATCATCACACGGAAATTTAAGACATGATTCAATCCTGGCTCGACACCGTTCAGAGAACATTCCTCGACAGCTGTTGTGGGGAGTCGGCGTGATATCTGACGCGGACGTTGGACAAACTCTCGTAGAGTGCGTGCCAGGTGCCAGTGTGCAGAACCATAATGGTAATTGCCGACAAGAAGCTGGTTTTGACGCGATCCTTCAAGCGATCCTTGAGCGCTGAGCGCTGAGCCTGTGACCAGGAGCAGAACTTGCGGAGCCGACAGCGATCAGTCTAGGCTATAATTAAGTGCCATAGCTCCTTCTGCACAAAATGTTCTGTCAGAGACCGTGATACAGCGCGAGATGTTGCAACAAGTACGTAAGGTAAAACGTACCTAGTGTAGTATGAGAGTCTCCGTGGGTAATTTAGAGTTTTGGCCGCACGGTCCTAGAAGATAGGACGTAGTGCGAACACTTTTCAGTTTGTGCGTTGGATGTGGGGCATCACACAAGTAAAAGTACTTGAGTCGGCCTGACTGCAGTTGACGGATTTCGAAATTGACCTGAAAAGCAGGTCATTATCCATTCTCGATGACTCTTCGCGCGCCAATCCCGCTCATGCATCATGAGTTATGCCTTTCCAAAGAAAAAAGAGCAAAGCTTATATGCATTTGTGAATCTTCTAGCCACGGCGAATGGGAAGATTATACTCTAATCAAGTAGAAATGTCGGATCAAATGAGTATGAAAGTTCTACGCGCATGCTCACCAGATCCCTGCGTCCTGGCGCATATGCTGTCGACCTGCGTCACGCAGGACCTGCAGTACGAATCCGCGGAATAGTGAGAAATTCATCCTCGCGTGAGGTCAAAGGTCCTGCTTAGAAAGTCCACGCTCGATCCTAGGAGAGACGTTGCTCGAATTTCATGTGGCTCAATCGAGTTTAGATGTCCCAGCATTTCGGCAGGGGCGCCATCCTAGACGTCTGTGACCAACAGATGTGATCTATGCTACAGCACTTCGTTCTTATAACAGCATCAATACATTCTGTGCACAAAAGGGAAGATGAGAGCGGCTCGGTAAATGTGCCTCTGGGGAAAGAATTACCAAGGTCGTCTCCGCAGAGCATTGGGGATGCAGACAAGCGAACAGAATCAGGACCGTCACTGTGCACCGTCAACACAACATCGACTATGCTTCAATTGCTGCCTGCGTCACATCGCTGTAGACACCTGTCCCGCGCTGCGCGTCCAACATGGTGCCTTCCTTGCGTGCGACATTGCTCTGTTCAAAGCTCTGCATCCCTTTGAGTCCCCATCGACTCATCATGGCTTTATCTTCGTCCCACGGAGAACCTGTCACAAGACACAAAGTGAGGAGTATTTAGAGTTTGTTGAGTTGGAACGGACGCATGATTTTACGTACATGGTGTGGTTAGCATCTGCTCTCCTGTGAAGATCGCATTTGCCCCCGCCAAGAAGCACATGACTTGCTTGGATTCATCCAGGGTCTGTCGACCAGCAGCTAGACGGATGATGGTGGCAGGAAGTACTATCCGTGCCGTAGCAATGGTGCGAAGTAATTTCTGGTATGGCACAGGCTAGAGAGCGACGGATTACAAACGTGGTCAGCAGCTGTCTTTGTTGGACTAACAAGGACACTCGCCTCATTATTGGCCAGCGGGGTACCTTCAATAGGGACCAAGGCATTGACAGGGAATGATTCGGGGTGTTCGGGCATACTAGAAGCCTGTCATTGCCGGTTCACAATTATTTTAGGAGGTGTACTCACTTGGACACTTCCCAGATTAACCCGACGCGATCATCATCGGACTCACCCAGTCCCAGAATCCCACCTGAGCACACACTGATCCCCGCGTCGCGGACGGCAGAGATGGTGTCTAACCGCTCATCATACGATCGGGTCGTGATAACCTGTGAGACAGGTGAAATCCACAGGCTGCTGTTGACAGAATGACACGTAAATACCTGAGGGTAGAACTCGCGCGAAGTATCGAGGTTGTGATTGTAAGCAGTCAAACCCCTGAAATGCGAGCTTCTCGATGAATTCGTCCGAAGTAAGACGGAGATAACACCCACGCCTCCTTCAGCTGACGCGCCTGTTCCGGGGACAGCATCCCAAGCGTGGTACAGACCTCCATTCCCATCCCGCGCACCTCACGGACCATCTCCAGGATGCGCTCAAAGCCTCTCTTGCGGCCCGCGAGATCTCTCCATGCAGCGCCCATGCAAAAGCGCGTGCTACCATTCGCCTTAGCCTTGCGCGCGGCCTCGATGACAGGCTCCAAGTCCAGCAGACGCGATGCCTTTGTCGGAGTGGAGTACCTCGAGGACTGAGAGCAGTATGAACCTGCGCACGACTCGAAAATAAGTCATGTATTGAAACCCTTAAGAATACTACCCACAATCCTCAGTACAGCCGCCCGCTATAGGGTCCTGGAATGAGCCTCAACTCGTGGCAGTCGAAGCCGACGGCGACGTACTCTTGATATTTATCAACGTGCATAGCTGGATCTTACTGGGATCGTGATGTTGTCTGTGGACCGAGGCAGCGCGGAAAACGAGTTCAAGCAACGGGCTGTCGTAGATTCTCTGGATCTCTTGTTTGTCCCAGTCGTTGCGGATGGCAGCAGACACAGGCTGAGATGCATGGGTCGCAAGTGATCGGGTTGTCCGACAAGGGAGTTGTGCCAAGCGACTAAAACGAAACATCGGAGGTCACGAAAAGCAAGTTAGCCGATGGAGAGCGGACGAGATGAGATGGCGTTAGGTTCAAGAAAAACGGTAGTTTCTCAGCCACTTCAACGGTGCTAAGTAGTGGGGTTTGAGTGGCGATATGTGGGTTGGGGAACATCTCCAACATGATATCTCGGAGATCTTGCATTAGATCTCAAGCACTATTTCTGCCTAATTATAAGCGAGGCTCATCCGCCGCGCCGACGGGGCAATACATAGTTGTAAGACGAATACAGCTACAAAGCTACAACGCTAACTCATGCAATGCACGAGCGATGACAGAAATCTAGACCAGCGCTGGAATCAATTGATACGGGAAAACCATCGCGATACATCGCTCCATCCTAAAGACACACAGAGGTCCTACCGGCCGTGCCTGTGGCTCCTTCGGTGTCCAGCATAGTAACTCCCTGAAGTGAAACAACTGAGGTGGACAGAGGATCACAGGGACGCCATCAAAAGTCCAAGGACTGAACAGTTTGCAAGACAGGAGAACAGTGGACTTACAGTCCACTTCAAGCAACAACAGACGATCGTCGATTGATTTCACGTCCGAATGCTGTGCAGCAGTCTAACCTGGTAACTCAGCGTCTCCCAAAGCGCAAAGCCTGTACGAGATGCGTCTGTACGCGGTCACCGCAGCTTAAGACCCGGAAGCAATGCGTCTAGATCCAAGCAGAGTGATGCAGACCCAATTAACAGGGTGACCAGGTAAGAGCACCTTTTGACCTGCTTAAACACGTTGTCAGTTATATAAAGGACCGTAGTACAGACGTTGAGGCAAACACTCACCACACCACCCTTCAGAACACAATCACCGTTTCGTAGTTCAGCCGCATATAGTTGAGACCTTCCCTTTACATCGCTCCCTGACTTTACTGAAGTACCATCAGGACCCACCGAGGTGTCAAATGCCGATATGCTCCACTTGTACATCACCACGTACGGGATAGCGACCAGAGACAGCCTTAGCTGGGCTCTAGTTCTCGTGCCGAGCACGGAAACTCAGCGGTCAGAGGACAAGGTGTCCACGTTATACTGCCTAGCAGGCCAAGCAGTCGACAAGCCGCATTGTCACCAGCGCATGATCCATAGCCTCAAAGACGAGAATGTAGTAGCCAGGATGTTGATCGGCCGGGTGCACCTCGCACAGAAACAAGCCCTCGAGCAGATCATTTCCGATACGCGTCATCTCACGGGAAGCAGTCTAGACTGGACAAATGTCGTATCCAGGACGGTCGTGGGGAGTGGGATCTTGAAGACAAAACGTCCTGTCGACGTCGGCGAGGCCATGGGACAACTCACAGGCTTCTCAAACGAGGTGCAACGCGGGAAGGGGTATAACACACGATACGCAGAGGTGGCAACGATAATCTATGCCGGAGCTTGTTGAGCATCGAACCTAGAGACAAGTAGATACCTTTGTACTTACCATGGGCTGTTCCAAAATTCAAATTCTTTGCCGACGATGTCGAACATTCCAATGTCAGCACGGCAGATAACCAACAGACTGGTGGAGTGCACAGGAGCGCCTACGTGATGCCAGCTATATATGAGGAGTACACGGCCGCGGTGGAGGTCGACATTTGCCAATAGGAGCGCTCCAGAGTCCAGAAAGGAAGGGAGATGTCACCGCCCGCACGTGGCTCTCAACCCGTTTGGGCCGTACTAGTACTTGATCATGATCACTGAAGTAGTCACGGTATGACCTTCCACTAACCTTCCACTTACTTTCCAGTCAACACTGATGCACGATGGGTCGGGCCTGCAATAGACAAGCCATTTTGGTCCTATTCACGTCCCGCACCCGTTACGCCGTCAATGACCACCCTACCGGATTGGTATTGTCATGCGTTTTCTTGCTGCGAGAACATGTAGTTTTTGTACCAACTCAAAATTCTAGCGCTGATGTCCAGTATAACTACAGGAGGAGTCAAGTAAATTTCAGTCGAGCGCAAAACACATTATTGATGCTGACCACTGCTATATGCTCCGTTCGGATTCATAATGTGTTGGTATAGGTGACGCAAGTACGTTGTGAGGTCATTTTGGTCCCAGATATGACTGACGAGTCCCCAACATGCTGCCAGCTTCTTACTACCACTGTTTTCATGTCCAAGAATCATTTGCCCGTTTGTTTCCTCTTGGAAAACACGCCTGGAACATTTCGACTCCATTTCAAGCTTACATCCATGCATATGCACACCCCTTCGCTTTCATTAATGAATCTATCACTATGCCATTCCGCATCGAAAGACATGTGTTGACGGGCTAACTGCTCGGCATACAACCGCTGACACTGCTAGGAGGATCCACAATATACATATATGACGCCGAATGTGATCTGAACCTCTTGGCGGTCCCACTTTCCCTGCAATGTCATTATTCCCAGGAAATTCCAAAAATAGCACCAGTATGTCGTCCAATATTCCGGCTACCGATTGACACTTGAAACCGAGAAAACCCACCGCTAACGCGAATCGGCCAATCACACGTATCTAGGTCCGTAAGCTGGTCTTCTCGTTAGTGCCCAGCTGCTCACCCCCTCCCGCATAGATCCTACCATTATCTGTAGCTGTGCTCCACCGTCGCAATCAACGCTGGAGCCTATCGGATGCTCCTCTCGATCACGCGTTGGGGCCGCTCTTTTCCTGGACCTGAAGCCTGAGGGCCGAGGTCGCGCCTCAAGCTTCGAGTTCTGTCATGGCGTAGTCTCATGACATTCTTCCGTGTAGCATTCTTTGCCTCAGTGAGCCACTCAACGTACTCTTACTCCACAGAAACCTGCCACTTCTCACGCTCCATCATCAACATGATCCGTTACTGAAGGGAATTTTTGGTTCCTGTCGATTAATGACCGCATCGCATCGCGCCAGGAAAGCTACAGCCTGCATTAGGCAGCAATGTGGATATCCCTTGCAAGCTTGAAGCCCCGAATACAGTACCCTCGTCATGCCAGAGAAGGACAGTATCCCGTGGAAGTCGTGAGTGCAATGGCTTGTGTCACGGAGGACGTTACCAGTACTTCAACGGTGCTGTTGATATCGGTGGCCGTCTAGATCCTCAGTGCATCATAGATATCAGTTCACTGGCTGTTCACTTGATTAGATTCATCGAAACACTGCCAGACTTCTGCTCCTCATCAGATGCGGGGCATAGCTTCTAATGGTCTGAACCGCGATAATATTCTCTCATGCCTCTCTCATGCTGACGACACTGGTGTGTTTCGGCAGCGCCCTGCCTACAGAGTCCGCTGGAGACGCTCCACCATCCATCGAGTCTCGACACGAGTCCGCTCCCCCGAATGACGTCGGTTCCCTCGACGTAATTTTCGCCGCCCAATGTGCGATTAGTTACCTTGATCGCTTGCGCGGCGGCCGCGTACGTGATCCTGCAATTTCAGAATTTACACAGGGTCAGAACCATTGCAAGCGATCATGTTGGAGCGAATGAGGTTGAACGTGTCTGTGTTATTCAGTAACACCCTCGTCAGTTTTCTACGCTAAGGCTATACTATAGGAACCAGCGGATGGGTGGTATATGGTACATTACAATGATGCTGATAACGGCCGCGATATGTCAAGGTCCGTTCTTATACTACATTCTAATGATACACAATTAGCTGTCGTGCGGGGCGTCGTGGTAGGCAGAATTGCCATTCGTCCGATAATATAGACGAACGTCGGCGACATGGGGCCCGGTACATTCGCGCGGGGTCTAGAGTAAAGCATGAACACAACTAGCCATGAATGATCATGGAGAAACGCACGGAGAATTAATTTCCAGTGGCAACGGTACGTCCCTCATAGTTTCCTGCATCGGCATGGTTGACAGGCATTCGCGCGTAGTCGATAGAATGCACACCTGCGTAAATATGATTTCAGCTAGGTTTCAGCGACGGACGTGATCGTGCATGGGCTGACCTTGGGATCGTGACGACCTGCTCTGCTCGCGCTGGGCTGAACTTGAACGTCTTGATCTGGAAGACGACCTCTCCTGTGGTGTGTGTTCGCTTGACTCCAGCGCCTGTCGGGCAGTGTTCCACTGCTGGAGGGTGTAGGCGGCGAGCTCGCGCGAATAGCGCTGCTTCTGGCTCTCGAGGTTGCGCGTGTTCTGCATAGCGGTCATAGGATGGTGTGTAGAAGGTAAGAGGAGGCAGCGGGCCCAAACGGAGGGATGTGGTGGTAAAGGCGGGAATATGGAATTAGGCGCGCCGTGAGGTGGTTTATATATGTCCGAATGTGATGTTGTGCCTCCAGCGTATGTAATTGTTGCAAGGCATTCGCCCCACTGCACGGAGTGACGACATGGCTCGCCCAACTGGGCAAGTTCTCAAGTTCCAACGTGATCGGGGCGGAAATCGTGGGGCCACGCCTGGCCACGCTCGTGGAAAGCATTCCTTTACGGATCACCGCATCATAAGTTCTCACATGACCCACGCCCGATGCCTCGACATTCCGTCTTGGACTCTTGGCAGATCCCAGCTCCCGTATCTTGGCGCAGACAATTGCCATCGACATTCGACATTCCAAACCAGCATGATTATACAGCTAAAAATACGAATATACAAAAGACAGAAATCGCAGTGCGATGAAAGGGAAAGGGTCGAATTAGCTATGGATTACAGATGGCCTATAGTAACCAATGTTCTACAGACGCGACGCGATGAAAGCTACAGTGGGTGATAGAAACAGCGGAGACGAAGACTTGGAAAGCGGACTGCGTAATGTATAGGACGGATCGACATCCGATGGTCCATCGTGGGGATCTTCGTTAGATGCGTTCTTGCGGACGTGCGCTGCAGGCACGTCGGTGGGGTCGTACAGAGCATCGAAAGGAATGGAATAAAGCGGACCCCGCCGCTGGACGTGCTCAAGTTTAAGCACGGAAAGAGCGCCAGTTGGAGCTTGCGCTGCTCGTCTTCGTGGAGATCATGGGCTTGGCCTGGACCGCACCGCCGAGCATGACACCACCGGTCAAGACCGTGGTCTTCCCGCCGTCATAGTTCGTCACCTCCGTCTTGGACGCATCAACGAAGACGCGTGCCTGTCTTGCCTTCTCGCGGCGCGAGATCTTCTGCTTCGGCTGCTCGTCAGCGGGGGAGCATGACGAGCGCGAGACAGTCGTGGCAGTGCCGTACGAATCGCTGCTGCCGTTCGAGGAGAATGAGAAACACGAGCCTGAGCTGCCAGAGCTGGAGCGAGAGTGCGTGGAGACAGCCGACGTGACGGAAACGGGAGAAGAAGAGAGGGAGCGCGGCGGCGCGGGGATGTTAGGGAACTGCGTGAGCATGGGTGTGAGCCAGGTCGGCTCGCGAACCTCGTCTGCGATCAGCGCGAAGAGCTGATCGTCTTCATCCTTGTCGTTCTCCAGCAGCTGCTGCGCGAGGGTCTTGCTGCTGACCTTGGCGGCCGCAGCACGCGCCTGCTGCTGAGCGAGCTGCGCCTGCTCCTTCGCCTGCCCCTCTGACCAGACGGTGAAACACTTGGTCACTTTGCCGGAGTCCCATATGCCGAAGCGGACTGAGACAGAGCCGGGGTCGACGAAAAGGTCGAACTCCATGCCTCCGAGTAAAGCGATCCACTCGGACCACTCCACATTCGCGCTCTTGCACGCGTTGAAGATAGAGCGGGGAGGAAGACTGATAGGGGAGAGGGTGAGGCAGCGACGACCGGAGCCACGAAGGGGGTCGGATGGGATCCAGGAAGATGCAAACTGGGCAGTGAGGTTCGCCTCGAGCGCGAGCTGAAGCTTGACAATGGTCGTGGCGGAGTAGCGAACAATTAGCGAACGAGTGAGGTATGTGATAGCATGAGCAAGAGTGACGGAGAGGGTGCCAGAAGCAACGATGGTAGAAGCGGCCATTGGAATCGGTGGTGTGTGGCGGTGAGTGATGATTAAGCGAGTGTAGTCGATTAAGGAGTGAGGGCAGTCAGATGAATGTGAATCGACCTGCGATGGTAGATGCGGTGGATGGCTCGCTAAAGGAACAAGGGCGACTCGAGTGCGAAGACGATGGATGCAAACGTGTGAATGTGCAGCAGACGGTCGACGATGAGAATGACAGGAATGAGTCTAGTGCAACTAGTGTCAGCGACGATTATGCACAGGAGGCGGGCGAGGTTTAACTCACCTAACAAGAGGCTGGTTTGGAATTAACGAGAGAGGAAGAGACGATTGAGAACCAAGTCCTGGGTTGAGAGATAACTGAGGCAGACAAGGCCTAGTACTTATACAGTGTGGTGCAATACGAGCGCGCCTAAGGCCAACAATGGACCGCACAGGGCCCATGGCGCGTAGCGAAGCGAAAACAATAGGATCTCGTGGTTAACAAAAAGCACCCATCCAAACTTTCCTTTTTCGGACACAATGGACCGCTTCTCCGAGTTTCATCTCCACGTGCATTTGACATGGCTATTGCCGCGTCTCGCGTCAAACAATACCGCCGGTTCCTTCTTGTTGTCCTCTGTCCAAATATTTGTTTACGTTCATAGGACACATACTGATACAGGTAGCATCAGAACAGTGATGCCTTCATATGCACAATGAAGACGGCTTTACTCCGGTAGCGGTACGTCTGGACTCGGTCTGATTCTTCCATTAGTCGTATGCATCTCATTACTAGTGAGCTGTGATAGGTCCTAGGCTTGCGCAATCCATCCATGGAAGTCGTTCTGGCGAGGCAGTGCCCTAAGGGACACATACACATCGCGACTCACAAGGGCTTGATGAATCTGGCTTCTACGGTGCTTTACGTTTACCTACGCCTGTGTTGCCGTCCAGATGATTCGGAGTCTTGTGCCATGGATCTCAAGTGCTCAAAGCCCTCTTGACCGTATGTGACTTGACCACCAGTACTTGGCGACATCGGAGCCGCAGTATGCGGCAGCCAAAGCCTGTGAGCACTGGGGATGAAGATGATGTTTCAACGTTCAACGTTCAACGTCCGGATGCACCGCCCAACACGTCTGGTCATCCACGTCACCTCGAGGCTTGCGTTGATCCTTCACCCACTAAAACTGACTCGAAGCCGTAAGTCTTCGTTTTTTGCTTCACATTTGAATCCTTTTTGGGGTGCCTGTGAGCCTCTCCAAAGTTCTGGCACATATACATGACTTAGTACCTCTTTCAATCACACTACAGCCTAGCGGTTTAGTCCAGATATGACTGAGTTGTATGACAAAAATCATCATCGGGTCCGTTCTGTCAAGTCGACTCAAGTCCGACTCGATCGGATCTGTCTCTCAGCCACTCGGCCTGGTCGGCCTTTTAGGAGTTGAAACTCCGCACAAACCTTGCTATCTTTTGAAACCTTAACTATCTGTCTCTCATCCACAGTCGACCTGCGCGTCGCTTCAAAAGTCGCTTCGTCGTCTCGCCGCTGACATCCACTTCCCCCAACACATCCCATCGCATCCAAAATGGTACGTGCACGGTCTATGGTAACTTTGTACTCAGCAATAGGTCTCTTACTATCATCCTCCGATATCTGTATATCTGCTAGACTCTCGCCGTTGATCTCCTCAACCCCTCTGCTGAGACCGAAAAGCGTTCGCACAAGCTCAAGCGACTCGTACAGTCGCCCAATTCATACTTCATGGATGTCAAGTGCCCCGGTGAGTCGTGGTAGTCGTGCGACGATGGCTGAGTAAGATAGTGCACACGATACTCATTGGCGGGCATTAGGGTGTTTCGCAATTACAACCGTCTTCTCGCACGCGCAGACAGTCGTCCTCTGCGGCGCTTGTGCTAGTGTGCTATGTCAACCCACTGGTGGAAGGGCGAGATTGACTGAGGGTGCGTGCCACCGCTCTTGTATTTTCCTTACCCTGGTTGATTATCACCTTCAGGGAGCTCATACCGTCGGAAGAATTGATATCTCCGGTGGTGTATTATCTCTCCAGCATTGTATCGAAACAGCATAGCATTCCGGTCGTTTGCATTGATCCCGTCGCTTTATATCACGCTCGTGTTCTATCGACCGCGGGTAGTGTATTCTATTGCAAGACCATGATTTTGCCCATTATCGCATGAAGGTGTAGGTAGTACGAGGCCCAGCGTCGCAGTTGGTGCAAGCATATTATGGTCTGCTCGTCCCAACTCATGGCATGCTGCATAGAGTCAACTTGTGAACCATGACATTAACATACTCTATATTCCCCGGCCAGACAATCGAGTGAACGAAAGCATCTTCTATGAATAAGTAGTGGCGATAAACATCAGACCGGTTTACATCTTTGGCATCGGGACATTGGGTGCCCGGGGAGTATCGGTGAGTTGCGCCCGCACGACTCCTTCCTGAGACGTGACTGCGACCAATGTTCCATCATGCGTGTACATCTGCAGAGAACATAGATTGTCAGATTGAACGGTGTTCCACAGGTGCTGCTATACTAACACGTCCTTGCACTACGCCCCGACCAGACCCTGAACGCGGTGTTTGGATCTAGACGTGAGATCGCAGTTCAGTCCAAAAGTCAAGCATTTCATTAACTAACAAGCACTAACCACGTAGAGGAGCCAATCTCCGCAGTCGAATGTATCGCTGTGATTCTATGAGGGACTGAAGCAACGCATGTCTAGATAATTCTCACTTGTAGAACCAGATGGAGTGATCCAGGGTCGTCTGAATATTTGAAGTTAGAATGCTCCATTGCACGGTCAATAGAGTAAACACTCACTATCATCACCAGACGTTTTGGACCTTGGACAAGGGCATTCAGGCCGAGCGTGCGACGCACCACTCCGATGCTGAGCAGGAGTCCCGGTGAATGATTGATCGAATGATTCCCAAGAAATTGGCCTACAATTGGGAGTCTGAGAGGTAGCTCAACATGCACTGCGTAAATGTATGAATATGCTTGTTCTGAAAGGGAACAACATGCGGAATAGTACCTTCTGGAAGGAGGCTTCGTACTTGGGAATATTTTTAGCTTTGAACCAATACATGTGCAGGCTACTCCCGTCAGCTGTGGGGACAATTCCAGCCGCCTTGATGGCGATCGGACTCTTCCTGCGATCCTATAGTCCCGAAGACCGTGAACTGGTGACTACTCTCTCAAGTGGGCATACTTACCTCGACATATCGTTCTCCATAGCCTCTGACCTCTGGATGGAGGTCCTCATGCTGCAGCAGTTTAACATACGGCATCTCGACGTCGTCGCAGGTATCGGGATGAGGGACGTTGGGCGGGATTGGTATTTGGTGGAATGGCTGCTCGGGTTCAGGTTTTTGGAAGGAACACATCATAGTGAAGATGATGTTCCCGCCCTGGATTGCCTTGACCGTCCGCGTTACATACGACCTGCCGTCGCGTACCCTCTCGACATTGTAGAGAATAGGGATCGCTGGGGACGCGCTCAATAGGAAGTAGCACTGTCCGCGAACGCATAATTCACTATCCGAACGTTAACGCCGAGGTCTGCTCACGGCTTACATGCAACGACTGGCAACAGAATTAATACGCGCGTCAGTCGTTGCTGTTGGATTCTACAACCATAACTCACATGAAGTCCATAAGCGGGATCCACACACTTTGTGGCAGATACCAACGCCTGCGAGATAACCTGTCCGCCGTACACGCCCCTGGCATTTGCAGGCAGAAAGAGGTACTTGGAACGGAAGAGATTCGCGTCTAGCTGTTCCACGTCCAGTGAAGTCTCTAGCCTTTCGTGTTCTTGGGTGCTCGCGAGTTCAGCCATATCCAGCGCACCACACCGACCGGCGTTGAAAGGTTCAAGGTAAAGAGGAGGAACGAATGAAGAGCCTGTCGCCAAGTGTGCGCCGCCGATTCATACAACACCGGCTACTCGCAGGGCGGATCACCGAGCTGGCGAGGCCGAACCTCAAGAATGTGATTATGGGATTGTAGTGCCGGTAAGTAAACCGACCACAGAACATATACAGTAATCATAATTCGAACATGCATGACCAGACGGTATAAGCACTCAAAATTCCTCAACATCTATCGTAAACCCGCATTCGTGACAGACCTGCTTCCCAACACCATCAACCCCCCTTTCGACGACACCGAACACATGCTTGTGTTCCTGGTCTTTCCGCTTCTGCCAGACTGTTTCTCTAGTCCGCCTCCGAAGCTCCTTCAGGCTCTCCTCGAACTTCTTGTTCTTCTTTTTCTTCTTTTCCGCCGTGCGTCGCTCGTACTCTGCGTCCAATGCCTCCGGCGAACCCCATTTCTTCCATGCAAAGTCTTCTACTTGATATCGTAGGAAGAGCATCATATTTGCAAAGGTGGACTTGTGGGGATTAGCCTTCAGGAGATGTGGCATGAGTTCCTGATCGCGGAGCTCCGCTGGAGAGAAGTTTAAAAATCATCATGCAGATGTACGACCGAACGTACGATCCGTCAACAGGTAATCCTAAGATGTTAATCAGAGCACTGCTTCAGTGAGTAGAAGTATACGACACGAACATCTTTACACTCTGTTTTCGTGAGAAGGCTGTATCTTTCCGGCTTGTCATTCTTGCACTTGTTACAGACGAGGCAACCGAAGACCTTCTTGTACGTCTGATCAATATCTACGGACTGACAGTCTTGACATTTAGGGTTCAGGCTGGGATCCAGGAACATAGCTTGAAGTAACCGAATCAATTAGGGCCAATGAATGTTTGACATTAGCTTACGAGGGTCCAGATTCTGCAGTGCTCGTTGTCTTTCGCGCTCCTTTTCCTTGGCTCGCAAATCCGCATCCACTTCCTTCCCATCCTCCACCAGGAAGCCACCCTTGGAGTTGACCATCTTGGACAGATCATATTCGAAGTACTTGCCCAACCGTGAATCGCGTCTGAGCTTCGCAGGGGCTGTGGGCGAGGTTGATGTCGCGGGAACAACGCCAAGAGGGCGTTTGTTGTTTGCGTTTGGCGTCGAAGAGCTAGGGGCGGTTTGTTCACGTTCGCGTTGCTTGGCCTTCGCTGCAGAGCGTTTACCGAGGTCACCTTGTAGATTGTAGCGTGTCCGGCATACCTCTCAGTCTATTTATCTCTACCCGTTTTACTTGTTCCGGCGTGAGGTCCAAGTTCTCCTGAGCCCTTGGAGGAGGCGTTGTGGGTCTATCGCTGGGGCCAGCGTGCGGCATGATGACGGAAAGTGTCCAGGGCGAGACTCGGGCGGCGTTGCTACATGGATGACAAACTAAATGGCCGCGGACACCGCCTCTTCGAGTCCTGTACACCCATCAGCCGCGCCCTGTCAGATCATATCTGCCCCGCCTGCGCTTGTCCTCGAGTATAAGACAATGCTGCCATTCATTGACAACGCGTCCTCCATTCGTTTCCGGCAGCCAACATGCTTTCCTTCCCTTTTCTTTCCCTCTTTGTTGGCTCTGCTTTCTCCTATAGTATTCCTTTCCGCCGACAACATCATGCCACTACTTTACCCCACTCTACCACGTTTCCCGTCTCCGTCTCGGTGAACACATCCAACACAAATCTGGGCTTCTCGAATGTAGCCGACTTCCTGTACTCTGCGACGGTTTACGTCCAGGGCCAGCCGTTTCAGGTGTGCCCAATGTTTTTCTTTCCTCACCGCCGTCTCACCTCGCTTCGTTAGGTCCAAATCGACACAGGCAGTTCGGATCTGTGGCTCAACACGCAAAACACCACTTTCACGGGGCTAACGGATACGGGATACAACACTACCATAGGATATGTGTAGGCATTATCACCACTGTTCTGGTATCACCGGTACTCACAACCATCCAGTGATGGAACAAGTGCTACAGGACCCATTATGCTTGCCAATGTTTCTCTGGGCGAGTTTACGGTGTCGGGGCAAGCATTCAGTAAGCACAGTAGTCCTCGGTCCTCAATTGTGACTGAAATATGCTCTAGTCAATGCTCCTGGAAGTAATGCCAGCGAAGTCGGAGTTGATACAGGTTTGCTCGGTGTTGGCCCGTGGGTATTCTTGCAGAGTCTCACGTGTCGTTCTAACACGCGCTTGACAGGCCGTCTTCATCTGTCGTCCTTCAACAGCTTGAAAACTCCACCTACAACGGTCTCAACTTCCTGGATAATGTCGGTGACTTTTGCACGGTGCTGTGCCTGGTCTGATATGATCGCGTGCCCAGGTATTCGGCTACTACCCTAATGAATCCAACTTCATCTCGTTCCTGCTGTCACGTTCCGACTATGGAATAACTGAGGGTGGTGTCATGACCATTGGCGAACTCGTTGAAAACTACACGCAGATTACTTCCACACCGAAGCTTCAGGTTGTTGTGGATTACGGCTGGTTCACTTTCATGGATGGCATCTACGTCAATAGCCAATTTTTTACAGGCAACTCATTGGGGTTGGTATATCGTTCGCGATTTTTCTTGACCTGTTGCTGAACTCGCGTTGCGCTGCAGTGTGGAAGGCCTATTAGCGATTCCGGACGCCAACCAGACCGTCATTTTATTGGATACAGGCACGAGTCTTGGTATGTGATTGTTATCCTACGGATTTGTGACGTTAGTTGACCTTTATGTTTAGCCACGGCACCTCCATTCTATGTAGACGCTATGTACGCGAATATCCCGGGCGCGAACTTCAGTGATGATTTACAGTCTTACTACCTGCCGTGCGATTCGAAGATCAATATCAGTATGCTCATTGGGTCAGTTGCTTATGTGGACTGCGTGGACTTTATCACTCAATGCGTAGCAACAGCGGCAACGAATATCCCATGAATCCCATCGACGCAATCACCGTTTCCACTGACGTCGACAACAACACCGTGTGCTATGGCACGTTCTCCAATACACCAGAAGACGCAGGTGTTGGTCAGTATGTGCATTGTGTACTCTAGTATTACACTAATTCGGTTGTGACAATTTAGATTTTATTCTGGGCGATGCGTTTATGAGGAATGTATATACGCTCCTTGACTTCGGTAGTTGGGTTTTCTCGGGCAAGGGTGATCCGTTTATACAGATTCTCAGTGTAAGCAATTCTCTTTCGAATCGCGGCATTCAACTTGACAATTGAATCCTTGAATGCAGGTGACCGACGCCAATACTGCCTGGGCAGACTTTGATGACGCGAATAAACACCGCCTCGCGGATTCCCAGGAGATGCTGACGGATACCTCATCGTTTGCAGAGGCTGCCACGCAGACTTCCTCCGTACACCTCGTCCAGCCCTCCGCAGTGTCTTCGGCATCGGGATCTCTCAGCGCCCCGGTAGCCTCTAGTAGAAGCACAGGATTCGTCACTGGACCCAGCCTCACTGCACCGACCGCGAGACCCTCCACGACCTTCCCCAGCCCTTCCCCTGGTGATGCGCTTGCTGCCGCCGCGATTGCGACGACTTCCGCCGCTGCGTCGACCTTGGACCTGAGCGGCCTGACTCGCAACTCGTATATCATCATGGGCCTGCTCGGCGGCGCGATCACCCTGCTACTCGGCGTGCTCATCAAGCTCTGTGCGGGCTCACGCAAGCAGGCCGGGTACCGTTCGGTTCCAACGCTCGGCGCACGCGGGCCTGCACACTTCGAAAAGCCGTATGAGCCTGAGTCAGAGGCGTTCTCGACGCCGTATGATGACCCCGCGCGAGGGGCTGGTTACACGCAGTAAGCGTGGAAGGCATTGACATTGAGTGCTTGCATATGTAGCTACGATGGACTTCGCATAGCTGTTCTGGTCACTGTCGATTGTTTGGTTGCTTCATCTTTATTGAATGTATCGCTATTTATCTCGCATTTGATATTGACACTCATTTGTTAACGTCATATTTTATCCCTGCTTCATTTCAGTTGACTTGCTTCGCGGATTGACCATAAACGTCGACCACAAAGTCTGGAGTACACATTGTCGAGAGCGCTAGCGCAAATATGATACACAACACCGTCAACTATCTACTAGCTACTGCTCGCAGCGGGCGGGTCAACTACCATCCCATCCAAGGCGCCGACGGCTGGAGGCTTTGATTCCGGCAGCGCGGATCCCTTTCCCGAGGAGGAGGAATCATCGATGTCCATATCAGACTGCGACTGCGATGAGGCAACAGTAACAATGCTGGCCGTTACAGGCGGTGCGACACTTGGACCAATGCCGTGGGTTGAACCAGTGCTCATGATCCCAACAGCAGCACCGAATCTTCGCCCAGTGGCTGCGCTGACGCTGTCTCGCTCCAAGTGGCTTGCGTGATTCCGCCGGTCACCTTCCCCTTCATCGTCAGAGTCCGAGAGCTCACCATCCGCCTGCCGTCGAGCATCCAGGAGTCGCTGGGGTCGCCGCTCGTCAGGGAGTATCAGATCGTCGTCTTCGTCTGGATCGTCAATCATGCCGTCTATTGGCATGCTTGGAACATCTGCATCATGGTCAGGCTGACGGTTCTCTGCACAGAAAATGTGGCACATACCTGACATCTGGACACTGGGTGGCCCACCGGTTTGCCGGAGGTACTCAAGAACGATGTTCTTGACGCGCTCTAGGTATCCCGAACTGTTCATGTCCTCCATGTTGGAGGACTTCACATCGAGCTCGTAGTCTGGACCAAAATACTCGTAATACTCGTTCATTGGGATTTCTGACACCGGATCAGCTCCTTTAGGCTGCATATAGCGAACGTTGCCGCCTTACCTGGGCCAAGTTCGACGCCAGCTGCCAAGCCGGTCTCGTATGCCCAACATCGACTGACATTGCGCATAGTATAGCCTCCTCCTCCGAGAAGTAGCAATGGCTTGTTGAAGGACTTCACGAACTTCACACAACTTGCATGACCTAGAAGCACAGAAATTAAGGACGTCACTGGAATGACAGTCTATCGGGGGTTCGTACCCCTCATTGAAAGGTTCAAGCAACCGAGCTTATCACCAGATACTGAATCTGTTCCACATTGAAGGACAATCGCACCCGGATCATATGATTCCATGACTTGGCGAATGACCTGCGGAATGTCAGAACTGGGTGAAGATCAATGACCGTTGAGGTGAAAGGCTCACGGGTTCAAAGACACTCTTATAACTCTCATCTGAGATGCCATCCCGTAAGGGGAAGTTGAGCGCATAATACTTGCCCTTGCCAATTCCAACGTCCTGAGGGACATAAAAATACTTTTCAGTAGACTAACCACACTGAGATAAAAGTGACTTGCCCGCAGCTCCCCCGTCCCAGGGAAGAACTCTCCATACTTGTGAAAACTACACGTCATGACTCGATCTGTCGTGTAGAATGCCTCCTCGACTCCATCTCCGTGATGGACGTCAATGTCAATATATAGGACTCTTGTGTGATACCTACCAATGCATCTTGAAGTTAGTACTGCATCGACAGCACCAGTTGACTACATTATACCGCAGGAGCTCAAGGATTCCGAGAACAACATCTGAGAAGTTCACTCAGTGTGAATATGAAATTATGCAAGATGCTGCAGGCAGTACCATTTACGTAACAAAATCCGCTTGCTTCGCTCTTCTTCGCGTGATGAAGCCCGCCAGCCCAGTTGACCGCGATGTCGCACTTGTCGCGACTCAGTCTGGCAGCGCCCTCTGAGTTAAAACTTCAGTTTCACCACCTGAGCACATATGAAAGTGGCCATACCCATTGATCCGCCCGCCGAGATGGAACAGTACTCGAACAGTCCATCAAACACGGGACAATCGTCGCCGACATTGTCTGGTCAAATGAGTGAGTATCAGTCACGATGCAACCAGCATTACACCAACATTTATGTTGCTCTTTGGAGTAGGAATTCATATTGACTGGCGTAATGCGACTCAAGAACTCGACGTATTCATCTGAATGGAATTGTGTCATTTCGCGCTTAGTAGCAGGCTTTGCTCGCTAGGACGAAAACACCAGCATCAGTGGGTTGGAGAAGTCAAGACGTAGAACTAGATGCTATTGTGAAAATGCGAAGCATCCGACTTACAAATATCTCCATCTTCTTGTACAAGCCGTAGTTCATCACCAAGGAATGACACATTCGTATGCGCGTAGGCTTCATCCTGCGGGTTGTGAAGTCAAGGAGAGATACGCGCGTTGAGATAGGATTGAGGCTCACGGGTGTCCGGGCCCGTAATGAAACCCGCTGACATCTGAATCAAAAAAGTAACACTGGAAGCGCAAGGAAACTCGTTAATGAAGCACCTGCAGAGGAACGGTGAGGCCCACAACACGCTTCTTGTTTGTCTCCCCTTCTATAGGGATCATTTCCGGTGTCATGACAGTCCACTGGGTGATCTTCAGATACACTCGGCACGCTGATGACCAGAAGGATTGAAGTAGCGGAGACTAAACTCGGATTTAATAGTTTGTATTACATAAGTCTAATCGAGTCTGCATAAGTACAACAGCCGCCGTGACTTAAGCGCCACACGTGGTTGTGTTTGCCAACAGCTTGCGAATTCAACAAACGACGTCAGTTTGATGCGCCTCCAACGTTCTACTCAGTTGGTATCTGAGATGTTCGCTCAATGGCGGGTTGTAGCATCCTTCCGAGAGTCTGGCGTTACGGATCAATTCTTTCCAACGAGATCGTAGAACAGAACCGGCCCTACAATGGAGGTATTAAGTATAGAATGCTAACTCTATGCATACGACAAACGTCGGTCTTGTACACCGAATACCTAGATCTTTGACTTTTCCATAAGCCCCTTGAAACCTTTGGAATTGTACACCAGTGTCGATGGGGCAAATCCGAATGAATCTTCCAGTCTAATGTCCTAAATAAAAGAATTTAGTTCAGTTGTGATCACGGAAGCAAGTACTATGAGACAGACAAGCTCTCCTGCAATTACTCGGACCTGGATACCGGCATCAGACAACTGCTGCTGTATCAAGTGATGTGTTCTTACCATAGACCAATGATGAATGGCATGGAGTCCGGCAAACCAAAGCTTTATGGCGGTCAGTGTAGGTCATTCGGATGTCAACAAATGTAGGCACCTCTCTGCCGAAGGTCGTTTCCATGACCTGAGGATATGGTGTGATCGCATGAAGCGTTATAGGTTCCTCCATTTTTGCATTTGGGACTACTTTTTCCACCTCCGCAATAGCGTCCAGGATAGCGTCTCGTGCGGCCTGCCGACCACTTTCCATAGGGGTGTTTCGTGAGCGTACATCATAGTTGAGAACACGCGGGGCGGGTGTCGACTGCGTATTTAATAGAAGCATGAAGTGGTCTCTCGCATGCCGAAGATGCTTCCCTTGAGAGCCAATTCAGCAGATTCATGTCTCGAGCGCACCCGGACTCACCGATCGTTGACCCAGGCATAAATTTCGACTGTACGGTGAGTTGCTCATCGGAAGTAAGACTTTTCTCCACCAAATCAATTGCTTGTCGCAAAATAAGGACAGAGATCTCCTGCAGTCGAGCCAACGCTGTCGCTTCGTCTGTTTCGCGCTCGAGACTGTCCCGCACAGCGGCATTCATGGTGGAAGCAGACCGGCCAGATACATCGTCGATGGAGGGCATTTTATTCGCAGGTATATCGAATACGAGAGACATGGAACGACGGAGGGCTAGGCGAGCTCGAGGACGAAAGTATAAGTGTGAAAGATACTTGGGTCAGCCGTGGGTCTCGCCGTCGGGTCTCCGAAAGCGTTCTCAGCGCGCTGGAACTTTAGAAGCGATGAACACGCTGCAAGACAATTCTCAGAGGTAACATGTGCTGCATACATGAGGGGGCCACGACCCGCTGAAGACGTACATACACCGAGTCCAATCTATGGTGATGTTCCTCTGCACAATTTCGGACGGCCCCAAGTAAGCAATCCGAACTCAAGGCGAGAATTGCTGTCCTTCTGCCAGAAATATACCCCGTCGTACACAGCGGTCTATGCAATGTACGCAGGTGAGAGACAGGAAGAGCGTCAAACACACACAACCGTCGTCGTCGTTCTGGCTGAGGACAAAAATACCTGCAACAAGCCACCCAAATGGGTACAATGATGACTAAGCCGGATGAACGGCCGACACATGCAACGTTCGATCATAACGGCGCTGGCAGCAGACCTGTACCATTACACCAACGACGACCTTTCCGTCCCTCACCTCTCACTGACACCATGCTCGCTTCCTTGCGGAAGGCGGGCTCTTTGGCTCGGGTAAGAATTGTCTAGCTCAACGATCGGGTTCAGCTTGCTGAGGACCAATTCAAGGTCGCGTCTGCCGGTCAGAGGCGGTTCCTCTCCATTCACGAATACCAATCTGTGAAATTGCTGAACTCAGTGAGTGCACGGTTATACATCATAGATGTTTCTTACAAAAGCGTGCACATAGTATGGTATTCCGACGCCCAAGAGCATTGCAGCCCACACACCACAAGAAGCCTTCGATGCCGCGAAGGAGTTCGGTGGGTATTCAGCTGCTTTATTGCTGCAGCTTTTTTAATTGTCACCCTTACAACTAGGTACGACGGGATGTGTGATTAAGGCACAAGTTTTGGCTGGCGGACGGGGCAAGGGGAAATTTGACAACGGCTTGCAGGGAGGCGTGCATATGGTAAAGAGGTACGCCCTATGCCTTCTACTCCCCAAGCGCGGTATATATGCTGACTCAACAACAAGTCCTGAGCAGGCCAAGGATTACGCCGGTCAGATGCTTGGTGCCAAGCTCATCACCAAGCAAACCGGCGCAGGCGGGCGCATCTGCAATGCAGTGAGTTTGTCCGTGTCGAGCCGGTGGGAAGGGTAGACTGATATGCCAATCATCAGGTTATGTTGGCAGAACGCCGCGACCCTTCCCACGAATACTATGTCGCCGTCCTCAATGACCGTGCAACCGGTGGTCCTGTACTGGTCGCCTCTTCTCAGGGTGGTATGAATATCGAAGAAGTTGCTGCCAAGGATCCGAGTGCTATCATCACCACTCCCATTGACTTCGAGAATGGTCTCAGTAAATCGGACGCGTTGGCTATCGCGAAGAAGCTCGGTTTCAAAGGCGATGCTACTCAGGGCGAAGCTGCCGATATCTTCATCAATCTGTACAAGATCTTTAAGGACAAGGATGCTACTCAGATTGAGATTAACCCGATGGCCGAGACATTGGACGGTCACGTTCTTTGGTGAGGCCCCGTCATTCCATTCTTTCCTTGTGGTACATCAATTGACTCCACCGTTGCAGTATGGACGCGAAGTTCGGCTTTGATGATAATGCTGAGTTCCGTCAGCAGGATGTTTTTGCGCTCCGTGATATCACACAGGAGGAACCTTCAGAAGTCGAGGCACAAAAGGCAAACCTCAACTTCATCAAGCTTGATGGGAACATTGGCTGCTTGGTAAATGGTGCTGGATTGGCTATGGCCACCATGGACGTCCTATCACTTCATGGCGGTAATCCTGCAAACTTCCTCGACGTGGGCGGGTGAGTATCCGATAGTAATCGGCCCGTGTATCATGTTTGACGTCGGTGGTCTTACGTACTTCAGAGGTGCAACACCAGAGACAGTCAAGAAGGCATTTGAGATCCTCTTGGCTGACCCCAAGGTCAAGAGCATTTTCATCAACATTTTCGGCGGTACGCAGACATTGCAGTCACTGTTTGCAGCCATTGATAGTCGTGTTTCAGGTATCATGCGATGCGATTACATCGCCGAAGGTGTTATTAAGGCAACTAAGGAACTTTCGCTCACTATCCCTCTTGTCGTGAGATTGAAGGGTACCATGGAGGCGGAGGCAAAACAGTGAGCCATACTTTGCAATACTATTGCAGCAAACACTGACATTTTTGTTGAAGGTTAATTCGCGACTCAGGGCTCAAGATCATCTCCTTCGACGGATTGGACGAGGCGGCCGAGAGTGCTGTTCAATTGGCTCAGGCCTAGTTTCGGCATGTCTTATCATCGAGCAGATAGATTTATTCAACGGAAGCCACTATAATGATGATGACCGAAGCAAATATGTGGTCGCGCGTGGGGTATGGTAGAATAACAAACAACACGTAAGATGACAGTAGTAAGGCAAAGTCAAGGAGTATTAACAATGGTTACCACGTTGGCCGCGAGAAGGTGTTAGAAGGTGGACCAGCAGGATAAGGTGGATGCTGTGGAGGATGAGGATGAGGATGACTCATGGACGGAGACGCCGCATTCGTGTGCTCGTAGCCATTTCGAAGCTGTCCTCTGTTTGCCTGAGCGGCTCCAGGATAGCCGCCTGGCAGTAAGGGCAGCATTGCGTGACTGTGCATGAGTACCGGGCTGTTGGCGTACATCGGGTGGCTTGGATGCGCAGGCTGCATCACGGGGCTCATCATAGGCATGTTCGCGCTACGTCCGGGAACTCCATTCGGCTGTTGCGATGGCGCGCCCTGCATATTAGGCGGAGGCGGTCCATACATTGGCATCGCACCACCCGGTGAGGGATACGACATCAGTTGGGCAGGGTACGGCGATGGTACGGGTCGCATCATCTGGCCCGGATTTTGCCCGGGTGGTCCCTGTACAGGCATCCACATAGGTTGGGAGTATTGGGGCGAACTACCGTTGAGCATCATCGGCCTAGGCACGGGGCTCGTCGCCATGTGTGGTGGGTACATGACAGTGGGACTAGGTGAATGGCTCAACATAGGGGAAGGATAGGAGGGATATGCGGGTCGTAAGTTCGTTGATGGTGGAGGAGCATATGCGAAAGTGGGCGGGCGCGGAGCCGACGTAGAAGTGGGCGAAGTGACTTGTGAAGGCTGGCTGTTCCGGTGAGAAGAATTTGACGACGAAGGGACCTGCTGAAATGCACGCGTGACGTCATGCAATGACATTCGAGATGGCGGCCCTGACCCGGACGGTGGAGGTGTCTCACCGTCTTCAGACTTCACGTCCTGGAGTGTGAACGGCACAGCAGTTAAATCATCCGCAATGGCCTCCAATGAATTGACAGATGGTAGTTCCGCCTTGTCGGACGCTTGCGACCAGACTGCCTTCAAATGCTCAGGGTCCGGAACTCGCGCAGGTGAATCCTTCAGCGAAAAAGCCGGAGGCGACATTATCCATGATTGTGGAGGCGTAACTAGAGGTCGCTCAGGCTAGACGAGAGTAAGGTCAATGGTCCGAGCAAGGATCAGATTCAACGGGGACTTACGGATTGACTAGTCCTCTTAGGTTCTGACTTGCTCTGCGGGAGCATAGGTATCGAAGACTTTGATGTGTCCTGCACTTGATGTGCCGAAGCTTTCGGTGACGAGACGTTGTCCCTCTCAGATGGCAGGGCATCTTCCAGCTCACTCGTAACGATGAAACTGACTGTCGACTTGGCTTGTGCAGCTGTGTCGCCACGTGAATCCCGATAGAACGCAACGTCAGAACCAGCAGGCATCTTAGATGGTGATCTCAACTTGGCAGAAGCACCGGTAGGGGAGTTCGAAGGGGTTGTCTCTCCTTTGGGAAGTGACGCCGGGACTGGAATGCTTGACGGAGCCTCTGGAGGAGGTGATCGGCTCACAGTATCGAGCGCGAAGGCGGGAGGTACATCGGCAATGTGCGCTGCTTTCGAAGAAGACGGTGTTCGGGAAGGTATCACCCCAGGTGCTCTGCGCCAATTTGATGAATCCGTAGGGCGTGCGTTGCTCGGAGCACCAGTATTGTTACTCGATCGACTGCCAATTGGATTGGGCGGCAGATGTACAACTGGTCCCGAGCCTTCCTCCACAATCGAGTCCAAAGTAGCTGACCGTGTACGGGGAAGAGACACGCTATACCGTATCCGCCCTCTGATACCTGGTGTGCGGAACAGGATATCGTTGATATTGAACTCTCTTCGGTTAATTCCTTCGACGGGAGGTTCCCAAGAGAAGATGTCTCCCCGCACGTATGATGGGGTCCTCAACGCGTTGAGCTGCTTCTTCGATATCGGCTCGAGAGAGCGAGAGACCACAGGAAGCCTTACGGTGAACTGACCCCATGCAGGAGATGGGTCTCTAGGCGGTTCGGAAATCGTCACATCAAAGACTTCAGTGGGAGGGCCATGGTCAGCAGCTTCCGACCTTGGTCTCAGTGCCGGAGGTACCCACTTCGCTGCCTTGGGTGCCTCTGGTTTGGGGTGCATGCCATCCAACGCCCCCTTTATCCGTGATATCGCGTCATCCAGCACGGACATAGGTGGTTCGCGGTAAGACGGCGTGACGGGAGATCGCTGTGAACCATGGGCGAGATATGCAGGGTGAGACCGACTTGGGTCATCGACTGGCCTGGCACGTGGCGATGTCACCGCCTGGGAGGGTCCTCTGAATGTTTCCGGTGACACGATCTGAACTCTCAGCCTCTCCTTGGGATGTCCCGGCACTGTTGAATCCGAGTCCGTTGGTGGATCGTTGTAGATAGCGGGTGGCTTGCGCCTCCACGAGCCCTCGTCATTTCTTGTCGCATGAGCATGGTCATCGAAGAAGTCGGTGGCAACAGCTCTGGAGGGTCGCGAAGACGGACCATCTGACCCAATGGGTTCCTGCTTCTCGGACGGCACCGGCGGAACCTCCACACCGACAAGCTTACCAAGCTCGGAGAAGTCGACAACTTCCAGATCTTCATCAGTCCTGGCGAGCGACTCGACCTCTGCCAGTAGGGGAGGATGCGGCGGTAACGAGAAAGTAACCGGGGAGATAGATGGTACAGAGGGAGACCGAAGCATAGTTTTGCTTCGCCAGGAATCGGCCTCGACCGCAGGGGACGTTGCATCAGACCCAAGAAAGGAACTGCGGCGTGCGGGGGCTGAACGAGGCACACCCTTAAGAGAAGGTGTCCGTACAGACGGTGATCGGACAGCAGACACTGGCTGAGACGAGGACGGAGTAGGTTCTGGGGGCGCTCTGAGGTCTGTAGTAGTCTCTTGAGGGGATCGGGCCTCCTTGATAGCCTCTTCGATGAACTCGACCGCCTATCGTTCAAATAGAAGTAAGGTCCATGCGGGCTTGCGTACCGAGGAAAATATAAAAACATACCTGGTCCTCCGTGACCTGTGCATGTACATCTGACTGCAGGGGAGATTTAGCCTCCGGAGCTTTCATCTTCTCTTCGAGCTCCGCAGCTTTCTTCATGGCTCGCTCCTTTTGCTTCTCGCGTTCCTCTTCCTCTTGCTGCCGCCGGAGTCTAGCCCGCTCGGCAGCACTATGCATCGCTGCCTTCCGTACCTCCTCGACATCCACTAGAGGCATCGTTGACTGCAATAGTTTGTCCGACATCATGGGAGATAACGATGCGAGTGAAGATACTGGGGACACTGGCGGAGGACGGCCTGGCGAAAGAGATGTTGATGGAGGCTCTGAAGCATTCGTGGCTAATACGGGCGATTTGACCTCTAAAACAGGTGCTGCACGTAGTGGGGGCGGGGGCGGGCCCATATTCGACAGATGTGGAGGGAGCTGTCGACCACTGATTTTGGAGAATTCATTGGATGAAGGGAGGGGGGGCGGTGGAGGACCCATGGTGGAAAGTCTCCTTGGCCATCCATCACTAGGGCCACTGCCAACCGGAGAAATGACAGGCATCCCGGGAGAGTTGTTATGGTCCTTCGGACGACTCTGGTAGCTTTGTGAAGGTGTCCTACCTAATGCATGGGGAGGTGGCACAGATTCGTGTCGATGCAGTTCCCTATCGTGAAAACGAGAACCGTCAAGGGGAGAAGCGAGACTGTGACCTAAATTGTCTCCCCTCGGAGGCCCGTCACTTCTGAAGTCGGTAGGACCAGACGTCTTCTGCAAAAGCTGAACACCTTGCGTGTGAGGATGGGGTGGGGCGTCGCGCCCATTCCTTGATTCCGTGGGTGACACTACGTAGTCCGAACGACTGCCTCTGCGCGAAAGGAAGGGCGTTGGTCCAGGACCGACTTGCCGATGAGGCGGGTGCGTATTAGAGTACGGTTCCAACCGGTTGGACCTCTCATTGAAGAGCACACGAGATGACTCTTGCGGCGAGTGAAGAGATTGAGAAGAAGTAGAAGAAGCGGGACCTGTCGGATATTGTTCTCTTGGTTGGTGAGGGAAAGCTGCGGTGGTCCTTGAACGTGGCCAACTGCGGTCAAAGTCGTCTGCGAAGCGATCCTCCTTCCTCACGGGCTGGTCCGGTTTTCCGCTATGCTTTATAGAATCAACTTCTCCATCCGCTGCCAGCTCGGGCAACTCGCGAGGCGGAGACGACTGCTGAGTCGCATCAGTAGGCTGGATCTTGTACTGCCGTCCGTCACCAAACTCAATGACTCCACCCAAGAAGTTGTCGTCGTCCTCTTCCATCTGGAGGTCGCATTAGTCTCGTCATTCTCCCTCGCCAGAGTGGATCAAGGCAAACGACGAACCTCATCCCAATGATGCGCATTCGGGTTCAGATGCACACCACGGAAGGTGTCTTCCTCTGCCGCAACCGCTTGCTTCTGCGCCGCGGCAACCTCGGCGGCGTGTTTCTTCTCCAAAAGTTTCGTTGTCCGACCTACAGCGCATACAGACACATCGCATCTACTATCGACAATGATTGACCGTACGTCCGTACCTTGCGCAACTTCTGCAGCAGTTGGGAAGTCATTCGTCACCTCGTCGACGTTGCCCACTATGGACGCCGTTGCCTTTGCACTCCCCCAAGCCGGCTTGCCCGTGCTGTCTTTTTTGATGGATCCAGATAATACGTCTGCTCCACGTGGTTGGGGCTGAATAACTTTACCCGCAGGAGGTGGTTGGGGTGCCACATTACCAACGCCGGTGGGTGTGGGGAAAGCAGGCGGCTTAGAGTTGGTCGCAGACAAAGGGGTAGGGGCCGTCGATGAAACCGTCGAGGAGGGTCGTGACCAGCCTGGTCCAGTAGTCGTGGACGCTTGAAGTGTTGCTGTCAGCTTGGTCGTCACCAGCCTAGAGTGCGAAGGAGCTGTCTGAAGAACAGGTTTTTCTGCCGCCGAGAGACACTGAGTATCCGGCTTCATGATTCGCAGACGCAGTCAGACGTACGGGTTGAACTGCCAGTTTTTGCTGTCGATGATGCAGAAAGAGCCTGACCTGAAGGGGACGCAGCGGAAGTTGTCTCCAAGAACTTCTTGTTAATGTTGACAGAGCTGAACTTCTTGGGATGTGGCATGCTCAGCGTTGGCGGATTACCCTGTCCAGACGCGAGGCCGTTTACCGGCGTAGTTCGTAAGGGAGTCGACACCGAACCGGGCGAAAGAGACGCAGGGCTGGAACTGCAAAGTTGCCCGTCGGACCTGTCCCCTGGGGTAACATGACCCTCTTCCTTGTCCGACGAGACGGCAGCGCTCGCCTCAGGCTGCAGACCATTAGGGCCTTCCACCTTGCTCGTCAAGTCCAGAATCTCGATATTGGCCATAGACGCGTCGTGAGACGCTGTTCTCGGGGTTTCTTCGTGCTCGGGCTGAAGAAATGAATGAGATGGCCCGCCAGATATGATGCGAGGTGTGGAATGTGCAGATATGGGAAATAAATGGGTGGAAGGACGTAAACTCACCTGTGTACAGTGAAGAGAGTGGCCAAACAGATAAATCCGCGCACAAACCTGTCGTCCAATGGGAGCCTGCCGGAGGATGCCGTCCGGCGTCTGGGCAATGCTTCCGTTGCGGCTTCAAAGCTTCAAGCTTCAAGCCCAGTCAGAATCGACATGTGCCCGGCTGTCTCGGAACAGCCCAAGATGTCCGGGACGTCCTGGCACATAATTTGGCCGAAAAGCTCATTCTGGGACATCCAGCCAGCTGCCCGGAAAGTCTTCCAGTGGGCTCAGCTGGCTTGGATGCTCTGAGGCCGTTCTGGCACATTCCTGCTCGTTCCCCGGTAGTATAGCCACAATTGCTGTATTGGGCTCCAATGGCTCTCGTTGGCCCACTAATGTACATTACGATTGTTCTCCGATTACTTCCGCAATCACCCCGATTCGTCCCGCGCCACCAAACTGTCACCGCCTCGCCCCCTGCGCTCGCTCGCCGCCGCCGACTGTCGCGCTAGTAGTAGTCCTCACGCGAATGCATGTACTGAATGTAGTACATCAGCCACGTCGCATGCAATATATACAAATAATTATACGTACCTGGCACCTGTGCCGCACGTCTCAAGCGACAGAGGACGACGACGCCACCGCTGCGGTTGAAGCAGTCGCAGTAGCAAGCGGGGTGTCTTTGACGACACTCGCCTTTGCCTCCGCTTTCTGGAGCACGGTGTCAGCAACCCGCGTGCCTGCATGCAGTCCATACACTTACCTTAGCCTTCGAGAGCTGCGCAAACCGCTATAAATCGGAAGCCATCTCAGCTGGTATGCCCAATAGATCGAAGTGAGAACTTACATCTTTCTCTGCCTCTGTCAGGCTGTCATAGTATGCCCCAAATGCGCCCGTGGTCCCCTTCGGGTTAGCCTTCTTCCACTCCATACCACACAGATTCCTAGCCAAGGTTAAATCAGCAAAATAGTCTCACGCCAACGTAGGTACATACCTGACCGTAAGCGAAGATGTAGGGGTGTACAGCGAACCGGCGCCCTCGCGCATGCGCACACCACTCTTCTTGCCAGTGACAGCTACGCTCTGCACAGCCAGGGCTGCCACATCTGCAGCAGGCACTGCTGCGGGCGCAGGGGGATCCTCGCGAGATCCAACTGGTGTTGCCAATGTGACCTCAGTATCCCCGGGAGTCCTTTTGTTGCTGCCGCTTGCGTGTGACTCGCAGTCTCCATGCAAAGTTTCACCGCCGGTGGCCGTGTTCGGGGTGGCGGCCAGAGTATCCGTGTTTGCACATGTTGTTGCATCCGCAGGCAATACAGATGGCTGAGCAGGCGGAGGAGACGATGGGGCAGGGGGAGCAGACAACGGGGCAGGTGGAACGGCTGGCTCGGAAGGGGTAGCAGACGGCGTTGTAGCCATGCTCGTGGGATCTGCAGTTGCCGAAGCAGGCGCCGCGCTGCACATTTGGGATCAGCACTGCAATTGTATGTACGAAGATCACTTACAATGGATTTTTGATCTGGTGTGAATGTTCAGTCAGCCATCGTGTCTGCACCGTGCAATGGAACACGCACCTTGAGCACTGCCTTGCCTTTTCCCGAGCTTGATTTCCCCCCCGCTGTCTTGTGTTTCTTCGGTACTGGCGCGGGTGTATCATCTTCCTCAAGCTCAATCGCCGGCGGCGTCTCTGCCTCGCGCTTCAGAGAGCTGCGGCTGGACCCCACGCAAATAGGCTCATCCCAGAGATCCTGCTTGATGCCTGGGTGGCTTTTTTTGAATTTGGTGAGCCAGCCGGAATAGTACATGAACCCGAGTTGGGCTGCTTTCCAGTTGTCGGCACACAGCCGAAATTCCTTGAAATGATTCATGCATTGATGGAAGTCTTGCATGGTGTCCAACGGCGCGTAGGACCACTGCAAGGGAGCCTTGCCCGCGTAGTAAAGCTGTATCCAGAAGGCCCGTGCACGCTCGCGGATGACGTTGACACGCCAAATATCGATTACCTGTCCTGTTTCGTCCTCCAGGTAGTGACAGGCGTGTTTGTTTCCCGATTCTTCAAGATTGCTGGCATTCGTGGGACCCGTGTAAGACTTCTTATGCCAAAATCGTACGGCATTCTTGAAGTCGTCTTCCTTAAGGGGACCCGTCGTCGGGTCGTCCAGACGTTCCTGCAGTGTCAGTGCGCGCACAGGTGGTTCCATCGCTGCGCTCACAACAGCTAGAAGCTGTTTGTGAGTCGCCCTGAAAAGCGCAAATTAGTACAGGTACATAATATATGCATATACTCACTGTAGAGTCCTCAGTTCAATCGAGAGGTCGTGGTTTTGCTGCCTATATGCGAAGGTTTGAGTGGGTGTGTGCGGGTAGGCTAGTACTGCTAACCTGAGTGTAGCATTTTTGTCAGCCAATCGTGAGGCTGCGGTGTGATTATAATCTGAGAAGTCGAGCTGAAACCGACTGATTAGTAGTGAAATCAAGGCCACAATGAACTCACAAAACGTGACGGTGTTTGTGGTGTTGGCAGCCCGATCGTGTCGAGACTTGGCAGCCCGGTCGCATCTAGAGCACCTCGCTGATACAGAGGGCTGAGTAGTGTGGTGCGCAATGAACCTGCACCCGAGGTGTTACCGCATTGAGGAGAGTCGTTGTGGTTGGTGCTGTAGGGTGAGTCCGGTAACATTGAGGCCCCATGCGATGAGCTGGAGGAGCGCGTATGATCCGCCATGTTCAGCCGTGTGAAGCTGGCTGCCGCTAATGGCGACGGTGTATAGAGCTGCGCCATGGACGTCAACTGTGGCATTAGACGGCAGCAAGGGACAAGAGCAGGTGCGCGCGTACCTTTGTTTGTTATCCTCTGTTTGCGCCACGACGCTCGTGCGACGCCACCACGCTCTTGCGACGCCACCACACCCGACGGCCACCATGTCCGACGCTTCTGACTCGGAATACGATGCTCCCTATCCTGTTGCTGCATTACATTGCCCCCCCCTGGGTTTGCGACATGTGCTGTCTGTTCACGACAACGGCTGCACCATCTCCGTGGGTTCTGCAGCTCGGGAACTCCATGCGGCACAAGAAGCTCTGGCTAACTTGGCCACAGATTTCGAGGATCTTCTTGTCCACCAAACTCCGAAGGATTGCTCCCTCTCGCCTTTCTTGTATCCTACAATCCACGGGCTGTTGGACTTAGCGGCGACATTAATCACTCCTGCCCTTGTTCTGTGCAGCCACACTGCTGGATTCACCGACGCGATTGCATCACATTCAGCTGTGATCTCGCTCAGCCAGGCTTCCATCCAACTCTCGGAAGCCCAGAGCAGTGTGCGCGACCTCGCACAGCGCATGCTGTGCTTCAAGCAGCTCATGGAGGAATTGAACCTCTCCGCAGGTAGTCAAGCCATTCGGATTCCATGCACCGCAACACACTCACACCTTATCATGCAGACGATCCCTCTACGGCTCGCCAACATGACATACCCGAGACGTCCTCCACATGTACACAGCACAAACATCTTTCCTCCCCGACGCAGACAGTACACGAACATGATTGTTCTGCGGTGCACGAAGGCAATCAACATGAAAATACGATTCTCACGTTGCCTGCGCAGTATAAATTGGAACCCAATCTTTCCCCACCGCGCCAACATGATCCCTTCCCCACGCAGTGCAAACCTGAACACCATTCCTCCCCAACACGCCCATATGATCCCTCTGCGATCTGCCAAGACAATTCCTCTGTGATCAATCCCTCCCCAGTGCGCAAACATAATCCCTCTTCACGCAAACGTGATGCACGCAGCGATGATCCCTTCACGCCGCGAAAACGTGCACTCACCTCTCCGTCTTTACATCCGGCCGGGGTCAAGTTGAGCAAGGAGAATATGATCTGTACGGCGCCGTCTGGCTTTTACCATGGTAGCAGTAGCATGCGTAAGTACAAGTCCCACTCGGAGATGCGGAACATAGGAACGAACCGTGGGCATGGCTCTGTAAATTACAACTTGAAGAATGATACCTAATCATTGTCTTCTGTGTCCTCGCGCGCTCCCCCCATGTACGCAATGTCGAGCCCGGGTTTTTCCAATACAAAGAAGTGGTTGTCGAGCCTATGATCTGATTGCTGTCCGATATGTGGTAGTGGCAGCATGCCGACAACACCTTGTATGCTGTGGATATCTATCACCACGAAGCCTTCTGTGCCTGTGTATTCACATGCCCAGATAGTCTGGTGTGAATCGAGTAAGATGCCGGGATCCGGTAGACTGAATAACGAGACAAGAGCGAGGGCATACGGCTCATCCTGCGCATTGCTTCTCGCCACCCGAAAATAGAATTGGACTTCGCCGAAGCGTGTCTCGGCATTGTGACGGATCTATGACGAAAGTCAGGAAGTATGCTGAAGACGGTACACAACTCACCTTTACATTGCGAGCCATGCGAGACTGCTCAAGAGGTTTGTCAGTCTCCTTCCACGCCGAGCGGGCAACTTGGCCGTTGGGAAGACGCAACCGAGCCCAGCGCCGTACGGTCAGTTTCGTAGCAGATGGAACAATGCCCATGCCAGCAAGATATGCACGGACAGCAGGTGCTGCATTGTCATCGAGTTTGTGCGGCGAGCGGTCCAGTTTGCGTAGCAGGGCGTAGCTCAAGCCCACATCAACTGCACCACGAGGGAGTCCCAGTTCAGGGTCCAAGTCAGGGATCATAGCCTTGAGTGCATTGACCTGGGCACGCCGCACAGCGCGTGCAGATAGGTTGGCATAAGGGTTTGATGGTTGCTTGATCTCCTCACCAAGATTGCCAATCGTTCGTTCCATGGTCCATTGTGTATAGCAACCACCAGGACCGAGACGATGTACTTCGGGGCCGAGATGTAAGAGCGCGTGTATGCTCTGGCGGCAGAAGTGTAGCCGCTCGGCCTTGCGTTGGTAGTACAGGAGCTCGAACTCCTCGACGTACTCGAGCAGCGCATTGTGGGCTGCCATGAGTTGGTGCGTGGGGATCGAGAACTGATGAATGATCCGAATCGCAAAGACAAGCTTACAGAAGTGCTTCCAGTACTTCTCCGGCAAGACTCCACGAAGAAGGGCTGGGCCCATCCCGAAGACGTACGTGAGGAATTCAATAGCCTTGTAGCCACTGTTGATCTTCTCCGCCGGGTTGCGCGGAGGTCGGTCAAATGAGCCAGGTAGATAAGGACGCATCGAGGCAACCAGGCGTCCATGAGCTTGCCAAGTCTCGCCCTGCAAAACAGCCCAGTCCCAGGTTGCTTTCCGGTCGCCAGGATCAGAGTACAGGGTAGCGCGCCATAGGCTGAGCAACAAGTCCGGTATATTGAGAGTGATGAGATGCATTAGATCAGCGCCGAAGCAACCAGGCACCCTGGCGAGCCGACCGTCCGGACTCAGACCACTGAATAGACTGGGCTTGGCAATCCCAGTCTCAAGCCGAATACGCTTGTACTGCGCCTCGTTGGGCGAGCTGAGAACCTTTGTGAGGTTGACAGTGTAAGTGGCGACATCTGGAACAGGAGGAGGATCTGCGCCGGGCACAGGCCGAGCACTGACATCAGGATGAATTGAGCCAGCAACGTTAAACGAGGTGGGTTTGAGCAAAGCGGGATAATAGTGAGGGCCGCCTTCCTTGTGCCGACCTTTGAGACCGCAGTAAAGTCTGCAGCCGCTGGCGCCGTGATGCCCAACCAGGCCGTTGAGGTTCGCCATTGCAGGGCCATCAGCACAGCCAAGGGCGAAGATAGGATTGGAAGAGAAGCGGCGCAATTTTGCGCCGTCCCATAGTGCGAGGCCTTCCTTCTGCAAGCCAACAAGATGAGCCATGCCTGGAAAGAGAAACGAGTCCAGGTTCTTCGGCTTGTTGGGCCCTGGAATGACAGCACCGGGGAGTACATATTTCTTCTTGTAGCGATCTTCCGGAGCATGGTCTAGTATGACCCAGATGTATATCCAGCAGTCGGACTGCTTGCTGCGATAGAGCTGGGCACCGTCGATCGAGAGCATAAGCAGCATGTCGTCTGAGGTAATGCGACCTTCTTGCACAGCGTCCAAGTAGAGTTGCCCGTGGTAGAAGTCCGAGTAAGTGGTGATTTCTGGTGCCTCCGAGTCCTCGAGATCCTCGAAGAGGATATCAGTCTGCTCCGAGCGGTAGCGCATCTTCGTAGCACTTTCGGGTGACTGCCAGAGTGCCTGGAGCTGGGGACCAATCGGCATTGTCTCGAACGTACGGCGAGCTGTGCACTTCGCCCGTCCCGTCCGCGGTTCAAAGCGAGGCTCCGAGCACTCTGGACAGAACTCCAGATCGGCAAAAGGACCACTGGCAGTGAAGGCGACACAGGTGTCCACACACATGTCGCATACAAGGGGGACGATGCCGGAGAGTTCCTCAACTCGCCGCTTGCTTTGGTGGTAACTGAGTATTTGGTCATCGGGGTGTTCGCGTAGGATAGCTGCACGAGCCGCTTCGTAGGTCTCTTGAGAAGCATTACTGACAGCAAGAAACAAGTCTAAAGAAAGCCGCAGTCCAGGGGTAGTTGCCATGTCAATAGGAGTCTCCGGAGGATGGCGCAGGCGGTGCAGATCTTCGGGAGTCATGCCCGGGCTGTTGTCGAGAGTGGCTGCACGCAGCGCATCAACGAATTGCTGTGCGATTTTGAGTTCGGAAATGCGAGGCTCCGGGATGGGTATATCCGGGGCGACTTGCGGGTCGTCTTGCGGGTCATCTTCCTCGGGCTCGGGAGAGTGGGTGCCCTCGGCGCGAGTGCGATCATCTTCATGCTCGTTCGGAGGGTCGGACGAGCTGCCCGCACAAGAAGGGGCATCTTGCGAGGGGTCCGTGTCTTGTTCAGGTTCTTGATCGAGGTCGTGATCCAGTGCTGCCGTGTCCGAGTCTTCCGTATCCAAGTCGGAACTTGGAGGCGCAGGAGTGCCGGCATGAGAGTCCAGGTGAGGGTCATCCAGGTCCATGTAGTCTGGCTCTGGCGACGGTGTGCAAGACTGTGCACATGGAGTGAGTATATGCGTGCTGTATGTTTGCGCCGGCCCGGGGACATACCTGGGATGTTGTGCGGGGGACACTCGTTCGATGCGAATGTGTTCGCTGCGCGTGCTGCATTGACTGCTTGCCTTTGGACAATATAGTGTCCTTGGCCGTCGGTTTGAAGCCATTCCGCGTGAGTAGGTCCTCCATGCGGTTCTTGGCGTGCCTGCCATGAGTTCGCGACGAGACCTCCTTCGGGACCTTGCATAGCTTGGAGCAGCTACAGATGTAGCTACAGATGTAGCTGCAACGAGGCTGCGACGAGGGACCTGCTGTGGCCATCGTTTGCGAAGGTGTCCGGGAGGACTTGCATAAACTGACTGAGTCAACTCAGCCAGTTTCTACAAGTCCCTTCGGAAACTGTCGAGAACTTTGTTAGGAATTTGTCTTCAGAATCTACTTACCGGAAGAGACAGGATTCTGAGAAGGAATGCAGGCATTGTATACAGGAAAGAGACTACGTATGACAGAAGTGCTAAGGGAGGGACGCTGGAGGCCATTGCCGCCCGTCTCAGCCCAGAAAGTGCCGATCGGGACAGCTCGGTCCGTTCCGAGACAGCCGGGGACATGTCGATTCTGACTGGGCTTCAAGCCTGGCTTCAACTTGAATACTCAGTACTCAGCTCTCGACATCACGAACTACCTCAGTATGGCTTCAGAATTCGTCCTATCACCACCCGATTTCCTGCCTCATCAACATCACCATCCGAACGGTTTCGACCGGAATCCATTCCTGTTTGACGATGGCAGATACGAAGAACCCAGGTGTGCCCCGTAGTCCACACGTATCGTCGCTGGTGCTCACTATGCGTGCCGCTTTTGTGGTCAGCATCGTTGGCTTGCCATCAAATGATAACAGTGCCTGGTATTACCCCTCACACGAGTACGACTCGGACGACGACACTGGTGTCAGCTCTGCCAGAGGAAATTGGGGTCGGAAGACTACGAAGGATGCAAGGTGGATGCGCAGAGGGAAAATGGCGGCATGGGCACCGGATCAGGAAGACTGGGAGGTAGGCTACTGCATGTTACTACTACTCCTGGCAAGTTCACTTACTGACTGAATGGCGGGTAGGCCGAAGATCGCGCACGAAAACGCATAAAGCTCATGCTCCCACAGCGGAAAGAAGAGTCTGCCTCCTTCACACTACCGCACTTGCGATCCCCTTCTCCGCCTCTGGTCGCTCCGTATCCCACCCCGACCACACAACACTTGTCGTATACCTCGTTTGTCATGGACAAGGCAGTCACGACGTCTTTCCGGTCGCGCCTTTTGGATGAACTGGAGCACGCTACCAATGGTCTCGTCGAGGGCGAGGCAACGATGCGGCGGGCATTGGGTAGACTGTGGCAGGTGATGAGCGAAGACCCGGATCGTATTGCAGGAGAGAACTCGGTGGTACCCAAGCGCGAAGATGAGGAGGGAGATAGTCAGGACGAAAGGGAGAGGAGACTGGCGCGCGCACCGGATTTAACACCGGCGGTCCACAAACTCTTCATAACCGCTGGAGCTCCATCGGGGTACGAGATGTCGCAGTTTCCGCATCAGGATCTGCAGCTGGACAGCCTAGAAAAGTCGCTTGCGACATTGCGGGAGTTGCAAGACGACGGTCGAGAGTATGTTGAGCGGTTGGAGGAGATCAGGGATGGTTTGGGCGACGTGCGGACACAACGAGGGGGCGTGTGGGATTTGGTCCGCAGGAAAGCGATCAAGGAGTTGCAGGACACCGCTTCTTCCGCAGCATTGTAACTCGAATTTCCTCTGATAGACCGTGTTCTTTTTGCGGCCAGCTATGATGAACGGCAGCTGATCATAGCGCGGCGCGGGACCAGAGGGTACGCACGGCAGCAATTGACATGAAGATCGTCGGGCCCGTTGCGACATGGACGTATTCCGGATTCCGTTGTACAATGAACGTCCAGCGAGTTGAGCGATGTGAGACGGAATTGCACCGCACTCGGCGGCGGAACATGTGCACGCAGCGGGGGCGGGTGGCGGCAGTGGCTGTTCCGAGGCGCCCGCCATCACGCACCGCATAGAACCCGACCCGCTGACATCCATTGCCGCTCTTTTGTGCATTACTTGAACGTTGTATCGGGTGCTCTGCTGCGTCCGACTCCCGTTTGCTATGCACGACATGCACACACCAGACCTCTCAACGCTTACCATTCATGACCCAGGCATAACCCCTACTACGCGGCATATACCAGAAGACATATTGCACGCAAATGATCCGTACCTGATGAAGCTCAGGAATTATGCAGTGTCTCTTCCCTACTCAATCGAGCCAAACTCTCGTATGCAGGAAATGCTTGATAAGATCCTGTTGCGCATCGCCCAGTGTGTAGAAGCCAAGGATTACGACCCGGGGCTAATCCAGTGGGACAGCATGTTGACCTAGTGCGTGCATATTTTCATATTGCTTCCGCGGCGCTGATCGCATACCTTTACAGCTGGTGCAGGCTCAAGTATCCCATTCCGAAGGAGAAGAGAATCAAAGTGGCCAAGGTGTACTTCCACATATGCACCACTCCTGGCATGCCGAGTCACATCGTGGCGGCTGCTTGCGACGCTCTCCAGATGTTGACGCGCTCTAAGAAGAAACTATCAATAGACGATATGCGGTTACCGTGGAAGCCGATCTACGATATCCTCAGCAAGGACCTTTTCTTGACGAGGAGGCAGTTTGAGATCAGGTGAATCAAACAAGCATGTCTCGAGGTCTCCCTTCTGACTCTTTCCCATAGTCAGACATCGTGGTACATGGGATACGTCGCCGAGAACGTGCGGAGGTTCTTCCATCCCGCGGCAATTGATGAGATGCTCTCCACGTTCCTTCCAATGTTCAATGGGACCAGTCTCAACGTACGTTTGGCTGTTGAAGAGGTACCTCTTAGCTCATCTGTCAACAGACAATCCTTGCGTCCCAATACTACATGCTGATATTCTTACCACCGTCACACCCTCAATCATACCTCCCCATGTTGTTTCGTCTTTGGGAGTCAGTCAATTCATACTCTTACGACGAACGCATGTTGCAATTCCTCTCGCGACTTGCTGAGATGCACGTCGATCCGACGGTGAGTGATCCCCGCAGAGTCGAGGAAATCCCGGACGATGCAAGATCGGAACACGAGGGGAGGCCGAATTGGCCTAACGACGATCTGGAGTCCAAGTGGCGCTGGTCTGGACTTTACCAAGATGTCGGCATCTTCAATGAGCACGACTGGAATTACATCATGGGCAAGTGTTTAGCATCTATGGGTAAGGACCGAGATTACTGCTCACTGCAATTCTACCGACTGATCGTGTTCCTGTTGATCAGAAATTCCACTGGCGGATTCGGGCTCCTTGACGACTGGTCCTAGCGCAGACAATCAAGCTGGCTTTGAGGTATCTAGACTTCCTAAGCCCAGATGGAGAATAGGTATGTCGACTGCCTTTTAGCGATAATAACAGCGTTCAACATCATATTCAGCATCTCTGGCTCGTATTATTGTATACTCCATGGCACCTGACGGGCTGCCGAATCCGAACTCCGCGGCCCCCACTCCAGCATTCACGCCTTTCGCGTCAGGGACAGCGACACCTCTCCCGCAACAGAACGGTGGCCTGGCGGATTACCTTTCTGCACCGCTTGGCAAGGGTGGGCATCTCAAGGCAAAAACATACCTCGCGGGATGCAAAGCGTTGGATTCTTTGGTGAAGCTCATTGCTTCCACTGAAGGCTTTTTCCACCCTACAAATTCAGGCAGCTGGACTACTGATGTATGTCTAAAACCTTTATGTTCACGGTACATTCTTTACGCAATGGCCATTAAACACGACTTTGCTTGAGTTTTGAGTTCAAACTGATCGCGATTATTTTCGCAGCTGAGTGCATTCGTAAAGTATGTCGTTTATGAATTCAACAAACGTAACAGTTTTCTTTAACCCCTAGTTCGTCTTGACTTATTCTCGTGCGCTACAGGCTGGCATGAAGAGGAACAAGCCACTTGCAAGACACCCCTTGTTAGTTCGCGAAGTTATGAAAGACACGAGTGCCGCTCATTCTCACTAATGTCTAGCATCGGCGCCTGACCAAGGAGATGAAGCGTGAGCTCGTCAAGAACCTCAGGACGGTAGCCTTCTTGGCGATGTTTTCTCAGGACAGTACAACAGTCGGTAACATCCAAAGCTGTCTGAAGTCCATGAGTGTCATGGAGCCGGACCTCATTCTTCACCCTATTCTGGAACGCGCGGTACCAGCCTTGGAGTCCCTGGTTGAGGTGTGATCATATCTCATATCCTCCGACTGCTGCTGACATGGTTGCAGACCCAGCGCACCATGGCGGTCATCAAAGCCCTCGGTGCCATTGCACCAGCAATGGTATGTCGGGGCGTTTATTATTCAGGTGCAAAATATATCATTCCGATACTCGATCTGCTACTTCCTGGGATTGATCTCGTAAGGTTACTACTTGTCATGTTCGCCTTGGTCTAATCGTGACATTTGTTCCAGAATGACCCGCCCAAAACGGTGATTTGACAGAGTTCAAGCTTCACAACCATTACTTATTATGCTTCAACAGTTCTGCACGACATCGTTTATTGTTGAGATAGCACAGTACATCAAGTTCGGAGAAATGGCCAGTGCCGAGCAGTCGACGGTCGAGGTCATTGACGGACATGTCCTTTCGGATCCGCCCATAATGAGGCTCGAGTCATTCAATGAAGGTGCCGACAACGGTGCCGAGGTAGAGTTGTCGAGGGATGAAGAAGATGCAATCCTCAAGAACACATCGGCTAACTTTGCAGACTGGGTGGCCGCTTTCCTGCGCAGGGTCATCTTGCTGTTTGAAAACCTGCCGGAGGAAGGAGAGCATGGCGCCACAGGTGGCACCACAGAAGGTGCATTTTGATCCTTCTTATTTGATATCAATTGATGAACATGTTGAGCAGTCCAGCTAGTGGATGCCGTGTCGGGTGCGTTCAGTCAAATATGCGTACACCTCTCAGAACCTCTCTACGATATGGTGCTGAACATGGTCTTCGACTACGCGAGTGGCAACGTTCGCTCCAACGCAGTTCGGGCGATTCATCAGCTCGTCGAATGCGTCGCCAATGCCAATCCCGTCAAAACACTGGCCAAATTCATGCCGTTTTGCGAAAACAACATTCGCGTCGAATTGGATCATGGCGCTAGTTCATTTCGGACGACTTCCGATGGTTCTACACCACTTCCATCGGACACAACACTTCACTGGAGTATGTACGATGAGTACCATACACTTCGTTCACTAACGCTCATCTTTCAGACTTGGCCATACTGCGCGGCGCCATGTATAAGTGGGTCACGCCCGCTCGTTTGCATAATTGTTCTGATTTACTGTTGATTGCTCATCAGCGACGGCCGAGCGGTATGTTCGTGTAGATTTATTCAAGCATGGACACTCAGACTCTTTGCTAGACCCTCCGGTATCGGGAGGAATTGATCTCCCTCTTCCGACTACTTCACAAGAAAACTCACGCGAAGCGTGGTTTCTCCTCAAGTGGCAAGTTGCTGTCAAGTACGTTACTGACGCTTACACATACATACCCCCTCGAGAACAAGTTCGTGAACCCTGAGGAGTGGGAAAGCGAGGGTACGTTCCTTCCAGGGTCTATTTCCCAGACTAATCTTATCTGTTAATCAGAATTCCGGACGAATCATCATCTATATTGGGGAAAGTTATACAAACCGGAGGACGTGAAGGTACATTAGTTGATGTCTCCTCATATACATAACACCGACCATGCGTTTCAAAGCTCTCTTGGCATGTTCCAAACGCGGAAGAGGTAGATTTCGCTCTCCAGATTTTCCGGGAGCTCGTCGAACCTGTCTTGACGACCTTAAATGGACTACTAGAACCCGGTTGGTCTCATGCCCATGCTGGAGATTCCAGAGCTGACAGGGTGTACTAGGAGTTGTGCGTGACGCCGTGTGGCGCAACGACTTCTGCCGGTGAGCCCATCGAACAATGTTAGGACTAACACATCCTGACTGGACGATGATAGACATCTCAGTTTTGTTCGTAACGCTTTCACAGGTATTCCTACTCTAGCAAAGGAGGTCAACACACCGGAAGAGCAGCAAGCAGCAATGGAGAGCAGTGATATCATGTAAGTTTCATTCTGAGGCGGATTAACAGTTGTTGAACGGGACGGGACTCAGGGACGAGATACCAGAGATGATTGGTATAGTGGACCCCCTAAACTCAGGGTTTGCGTTGTCCGATACTTCGGACCCACGACATCAGTATATATCGGCTTTGAGACAACAGTTTGGGCACTTCCTTCACAAGGCATCTGTATCTCTGCGACAGCAAGGCGAAGAGAATACCGTCGATGCGGTCCATATGCTTGTAAGTACGATGCCGCTGCCTTGATGACATTAAAGCCTAGTTGTATATTAGATTCGCTCCATTAGGACTTACATGATGGAGTATGGAGACAGTAGGGACAAGTAAGTTTTTTCTCCAGAGTGGCTTTCATGCACTGCTTATGTCTCTTCAGCTATTGGCTGCAACGCGATCGTTACGAAAGCGAAGCAAATGTTGCACGTCATCATGCCAACCAAAAGGTGTGGCCAAGAGCTGTATATGTACGGCGAGCTAGGTGTGTTTACCTCGCAAGATATAGGGCCAGAGAGACATCTGAACAGGTTGTAGGTTCTATCATTCGGCTCGGCTCCATTGGAATTCTGTCGAGCGCCGACGCAGTCAACTCGAGGACCAGTTAATCGACGATGTCACTGAATGGGGCATGTGGAACTACGTTACTGGTATGTCAATCAATTATACATTGGGTCTTTTGCTAACCGCTTTTGACAGTTCGAGAGTGAGTGTTCCTTGCTGCCATGTCCAAATTGTCTAATTTGCCGCAGGACAAGTCAATCGCTCTTGGAAAACTTGTGCAATGTAAGATTTCCGTGATCGCATTTTTTCAGACTTTCAATACGGGATACTGTATAGAACTACGACGGCATTCGTAGACGCTGTCTTCCAGCTTTGTATAAGGCTTTAGATCCCGGAACAGAGGATTCCCGAATGAAAGGCGCCTTATGGACGCTCAATTCTTCGGTGTTTGGTATGTCAAACACCCTTTCACTCAATCGATCTGACGATGCCACACTTTGTTTCCAGCGAACTATGCAGTCGGCGGTACATCGCTATCTCATGCACGGTGGTTGCTGTACTGAATCATGGGCAGAACCGACACTCGCCACCGAAATGGTCAAGAAGCTTTTTCGATGCCAGCACAACGAACGAGTGAGTCCGAATCTGTTGTACTGCACCGCCATATTTTGAGATCTGGTTTAGCCGTCGATTCAACAATACGTTGCAAATCTAGCAGATACATGTAAGCTTGTTGTATGTCAAAAAACGGGATTTAAAGTAACGACATTTGTTCAGGTTTGAGTGGCTTTGCAGAGCCCTGCTATGTCGTTTACGACATCGACAACCCAGGCCTTGAAAGCGCATCGACAGATCTGAGATCATGCCTCGCGCCCGACAGGCATAGCAATGCGATAGTCTCACGTTGCAGAGCGCGTCGCATTCGACGTATTGAATTGATGAACCGAGCATCCGAGAATACAGTGCGTGACGCCCGTAAGGCCTATCTCATGAATCCACTAATAGTGTGCGAAGACTCAAGCCATCCTGGAGATCGCTCAATCTTCGAAAACGCATTGGAGGTACTCAATAATTGCCGTCAAGTGTCTGCGAACGCTTGTCAGGCGCGACGCTCCGACGTCGCCTGAACATATCCAGTACATTCTCAGCAGGACTCACGACTCGAATTCTGATATGGTGCGTGTAAAATCATCTACGGTTGCCAAACTGCTTATAGACACGCCCACTAGCGTTACGTCCGTGCTTCTACATTCCAATACCGAAAGGAATCACTGATGGCGTTGCGTACAGTATGCTCTGCGTGCAGTTATGAAGATTTCTCGCTTCATCAAATTGAAAACCACCTCCCACGGACCCGTCGATCTGGCTCTGGAGCAGAATCACAATCCACTGAGGCGAAAAGTACCTAGTCAAGATGCTTCGTATGGATTTACTTCCAAGTGGCTGGCGCAGTTCAAAGTGCCTTTAGACCTTGACTGTGCATGCCGTAAACCGTGAGTCTACCAAAGTCTTACGGTTACAACTTATTAATGGCCACCTCCAGATTGCTCTGCGACAAAATCGACAGCGGCTGGTTGGTGTGGAAGGATGCGACCAGTTGTTTCTTACCGCCTCACCCTTCTGAACCCACCTTCCAACCATGGGACCAAGGCAGTGGAGAGGCTATTGCTACATTGCGCAGTGTTGCCACAGACCCTTCGTACTGGGAGAAGCTCTCAACACATTTCGCGGCAGAGAATCACACGGACGTTATTTCGCAGGACAATGCTTCATGCGTCAAATCAATATGTGCGTATCACTCTTTGTTGTGTTGTGTCGTCCGTTATTCATCGATCCAACATGAACAGTCCAAGTTCTTGACGACGAGCCATTCAATGCTTTGGAGCCGACCCTTGACAAGCTTATCAAGGACAACGACAAGAACAAGCAACGAGCAGCCGCAGAATTCATCAGTGGAGTAATTTGTGGTATGTTCACTAGTTGTTGATTGCATTGTGCTGTCAGGTGTAACGCCTCTCAGGATCAAAACATTGGCCCACGGAGCGACAAATAAAACTATGGGAGTGGTTCACGCCGCACATGGCCATCGTGTTTAGTCAGCACGGCAATGACAACTTGCCCGTTTGGGTATCATTCCTAGAGGTTCGTATTTATGGATCTTAGTAGTTTGTGTAATGCTCACGGAGCTTCAATACAGTATGTGTTCTTCAATAAAGACCCAAGAAGACTCCAACCCCTCGTTGATTATATCGTGAACCAATTCAACACGGTGGACCTTAATGGAGAATCAACATTTGACGCTGTTCAGGTGCTCTGCTTCTTCCGGGCATTTTACGAGGAGCTAGGTTGGCAGTTTACTCCTTGGGTCGAGGATACGATCGAGAGGTGTTGGCTGGAGCTCAGTAGAAGTGAGCACGACGATGTAGGCGTCTCTTTTCTTCAAAATCACTTGTATGTATTAATCATGGAGCAGGTCTTGGCGTACATAAGTGAGATATTTACATTCACAGGCAAGGTCATGGTGATCCATTTTCCAAAACCTGATCAATCACAGTCACTAACTCCAGTTGCTGTAGTGGCGACCCGCGCCGTCTGTGCCTGTGGCCGAAACCTTCGTCCGCGAATGTCGCACATTGTCACTCGATCACAACATTATGGGTATCCGCTGGGCATACCATGAAGAGCGTGTTCTCGAGCTTGTTTACAAGTTTCAGGGGTGGCGTGACCAGCGGTTGCCCGGGGTACGCGCGTTTCAGTCGACATATGACAGGTATGCACAGCGTGCAATGCCTGCGAATTCGGCTGATTGTCTACAGGGTTGGAGTCCTGGTGTGTAAGTGGCTCTTTCAGATGGTACACGACACGAATGCAGCATCTTCGTTCGACTACATTTTGCCTCTGATGGTGAGTGCATCACTGCCTATTATATAGAGTCATACCTGATTCCACCCATTGAAGCCTGAACTTTTCCGCTTCACCGAATGTAAGTCGGCATACGTGTTCCAACTTCGTTGTACTTACGTACGTTGCAGTGAACGACAATGACGACCTAGCACATCGTGCGAAGTTGCTACTCGTGCGAATGTGCGGTGTTATCCTTCCTCGACCGCTCATTAATCCCATGTTGGATGCGATATTCAAAGCCATTCAATCTTCGCCGGCAAGTTTTATGTGATTATCGTTTCCGCTATCCCTGATAACGCTACTTCAGTCGTGGAGAGTACGACTCAAGATCCTTCCGTTGGTTCAAGGTATGTCGCATACTCATGTTGTACATATCTCTCACTTAGCAGCAATATGCGCAGTATTTTACTTCCGTCAAGCGCCCATGATCAGCGAGATAAAGATTGTAGAGCTTGTCGAGGTGAGATGTTCATCTTTTCAGTGAGATTACTCATCTGGAACGCTTGGGGCGTAGGTTGTATGCAGGTGTCTAGACGACGAGGTCGTGGAGGTGCGCGAGATGGCAGCAACGTGAGTATGCACCGTTCTGAATCCTAAAATATGTTGTACTAAAGGTGATGTATAGGACACTGTCGGGGATTTTGCGTCTCTCTCCTCGGCGAAGCATTGTCGCACTTAGGGTACGTCCTTCTCACCCTTTTTCCACTGACATCTTGCCAACACTGCCCAGGACCGCTTCGTGCGCCTGGCAAAAAATAGCGCACTGCCTGACCGACGTGCACCCACGTACAATGCCGCACTACGTCAGCGGCACGCTGCGATCCTTGGCATCTGTGCGCTCGTTGAGAGCTACCCATATACGGTTGAGAAGTGGCTGCCGGAATTACTCACGGGTGTCCTGGCAGAGCATACATATGATCCAGTAAGTGCTCGTGTGTCGATGCATCAAGAAGCCGGTGACAGAGAGCTAAGACTGGCTTATAGATCCCAATCTCGACGACGGTGCGAAAATGTGCTAGCAATTTTAAGAAGACGCATCAAGATACATGGCACGAAGATTCGAAGCGCTTTTCTGATGACCAGATGGCTGCCCTGTCAACCTTGTTGACGGGCTCATCCTATTGTGCGTACATTCTACATGACAATTACTTTACCCGTGTTGCTAAGCACACCCAACACTCCAGATGCGTAGTTATGCTCGCGTCGTCCTGTTTTCACACCTAGATGTATGCACGCATGACTAATTTGTTTGTCCTTTACCAATAATGCGAAGAGCCTACTTATGTTACACTCTGAGACATCGACGAATGTCCGTCCACCAGGAAATAGACGACGACTGAAATTAAGCCCTCAGTGCTTGAAGCATTGATAGAACGCGTAGAGTAAGAAACGATCGAACGCGTAGAGTAAAAAACGATCAAGTGGCTATAGATGCTACGCGCGAATTCGCGCTGGTGTGCCTGTGAGGAACCCAGTGGCGGTGGTAGGCGAGCGCGGGCTGTTTGGCGCGCTCTCGCCATCCTCGAGGTCGACCACAGCAAGGGAACGCTCGGTCGTCTCGATGCCGTCTGCAGTCCCTGAGCGCGAGCCGGCGTGAGGCACAAAGTCGATAGGACGTCGGGCGGTGCCCGATCGCACACGATTATTGGAAGATTCTTCGCTGGTAACAGGGGAACGCGTATTAATCAAAGAGCAGGGACTTGATGAGCCTCAGAGTTTGCGAGGGCACGATGGTACTCACCGAATCTCCGCGATGAGGTCGTCGATGGCATACCATGCAAGAGAACTGAAGGCAATGCCACGGAACCAACCCATGCGGTCAGCGGGAGATACGAATGCGTGTGCATGAAGGTGGTCTGTCACAGGAAGCTTGGGGTCCCGGAAAGGCGGAGTGACAAAGCCAATGTGGATGTCATTATTATCGGAGGATGGGAGGAAGGTCGCAGAGGTTGGAGAAGGTGCAGCGAAAGGAACGGAGGCGGGCGCCTGGATAGAGGAGAGTAGGCGATGCGAGATGTCGCGGATGACAACGAGCAGTGGGAGATCGCTGGAGGACTACAAAATGCATTAGACAGTGTGCACTTAACGTGGCGTAAACCATACAAGATTGTACAGTGACGGAACATGCAAGCTATGGCCACACATCAATTAAGCATCAACCCCTGAAAGTGAATGAATCCTGCAGATAGACGCACTTGAATACGATGACTATGTGGCCTCTGCTGGATACAGGGTTTGTGCGTTCGCGGTATATTGTGAAGTTCTCGTCTCTCCATAGAATCTGCGGCTGGTCGGAGTCGGGAAAAGAAGCGAGAACCGGGGAATGGGATGGAGTATGTATGGCGGAAGAGACGATGCCACAGAGGGGGCAGCCGGGCTTCGGAACAAAAACTGAGGCCATGGAGGATAATCTCGAAATAGGAGGTAGGGGAATAGATTGACGGCGACTGACAGTGACTGGCACGCTGGGCAGGTACTGGTACTGACCTCGCTCCAGAGCTCGGGCGGCTCAACCGTCACCCTATATCCGCCACGCCAAGCCAGCTCTCGTTCATGGCGACAACCTCTCTCGCCACCAGAGACGACATCGTCGGGGTGTTTGACGCCTTCAGGGACGAACTCGACGACCACAATGACCGAAGGGAACGTCTCATCAAGGTCTGCTCCGCCCTCCCGCCCCGTCCCTTCGACCTCTTTCCTCTCACATCTATCTGCTACTCCGTAGTCCAGCCGCGATGTCACCAATCTATCAAAGAAGGTCATTTTCCTCCTGCACCGCGTTATGACCGAAGACACGACGGAGTCTTCGGACACTAATCTCGCCTCTCGCGCCGCCGCACGCGCTAGGGAGAAATTGCGCGACGTCCAAGCACTGTTCGCCGGCATGCGCGAAGATGTCACGGGCGACCGTTTTTGGCGTTATCAAAAAAATGTCTCTCCAGGCCTGCAGGAGTATATCGAGGCGCTCAGCTTCACCCACTACCTCGAGCACCGCACCCTCATCTCCTACGAGGAAGTCCAAGAGTCGCTTTCCGACGACGACGGCATCCTGGTGCGTCTAGTCTAGATAGCTGCGTCGACACTGAGAACTGAGATGGCAATCAGTACTTCCCGCTGCCTCTGGAGGATTACCTGCTCGGACTTGCGGACTTGACGGGCGAACTCATGCGCTATGCCATCTCCTCAATCTCTCGCAAGGGCGGGCGATCAAAGGCGAATGAAGTGTGCGTATTTGTGAGGGGGTGTAAAGCAGGCAAGTCAAGTTGGCGTTTTCTCCGCACGGTGCATCTTGCTTTTATATTCGGTGCATACTGTCCTTCCCGCCTTACGTTTCTCTGTAGAGTTGCACATGTAGCGGAAGCCCGCCTCGCGTGCACAGGTTACTAACAACCCGTTGCATCAGATTTCGAGGGCTTAACGCCGCACTTCAAGGAGCTCCGCAAGAAACAGACAGTGACTTCTCAGTCTCTCACGAAAATTGAGGATGGTGCGCGAGCATTGACTCCTTACTTGTATGCCTGCTAAGCGTAACCCTCCCCTACAGTCGCGTACGCAATCACCGTACGCAGTTCGGAGTATGACGTGCCTCCTGAGATTCTGGATGACATTGTGGCACGCACTGTGTCGGCACATGGCGGAGATCGTGACGGGCGACCTTCGGGCAGAAGAGAGAGTCGGAGACGAGATGAAGACCAAGATGAGGAGGATGAGGATTGATGTCTTGCGGAAGTATCAATCTGATGACACAGTATGTCGTATTCTTGATCCTGGAGGCATGTACGATGAGTAGTTGAGCAATGCATCCTATGCATGGACCGTGAATCTGCATAGAGATCAGTCGGTTAGTGCGTCGGCTGTGGTCGCGTGCAACCGCGTATTGTGGTGTGCTGCACCTTGATGCCACCAGCTGTAGCCTCGAACAAGGCCTCACCCTCGAGTACTGATGCTACGCCGATTCTCTGACGACCGGTGCCGCCTTCGAACGACGGCCAACGAGCTGCACAGCAAGCGCCTGGCCTAGCCTTAGACCTCCCAGTAGGCCTCATGGTGAAGATGCAAATGCCGTCACGTCAGCGGGCCCGTCTCTCATGGTCTCTCTATTCCCCTCTCCATCTCCACCGCCCCCTTCTCGTCTGCCCTTCTGAAGCCGCGTTGTCTTCGTATAAGCGATCGTAACTGTCCTTATTATTCCCCATTTGACGACCACCCACAATTTCTCTCGAGAGCACCCCGACAGCCCCACGATGGAACTCACGTTCTCGCCGGCCCTCGATGCCTTCACGCCCATCAAGCTCATCCCACAGCCAGGGTTTGCTCAGGACCTAATCTTCAAGGCGACGTTCTCTTCGCGAGCGGCGCACGACCAGGCTCGCCGTGAGGGCGTTCGCGTCGAGATGTGGACTGACCTCCCCGTCGCTGGAAGAGCGCTCGGGGAGTGGGGTGCCTTGGCGTTCCAGATGCTCGACCATGCATCCGTGGCAAGGGAGGAAGCAGACAGTGACCGGGTATTGGAGATGTCCTCGCAAGACCAACAATCGGGCAGTGCAGCCGACGAACAAGCCCTCCATGTTACTCTTCCACTTGCCTTATGCGATCGGGCGCCGACCAAGTTCTCGTACACGTACCGGCTGGTATACCCATCCGGCTCCGTGAGGTGGCTTGGTCAGTATGGGCAGAACGGCGTGATTATTGTCGAGCGCGGATACCCTGGTCTAAATCTGGGCGCCGGCTGGCGTGACTCCGACGATGGAAGTTGTCTGTTAGAAAGCGGCGCTGAAGAGACTGAGGTGGGTGAGCTGAGTGGAGAGATGGAATGGTCCAGTTGTAGGGTGGGGCGAGACAGGTTCGTATTCAGTCGGTGCATGGGTTACAGTTATCTGATGTGCGCGATTTCCTTCATTACCCCTACAGCTGGCCTGTCTTCTCGTCCACCACCGATATCGCTCTGTCCCCGGCTGTCGTACTCTTCCCGCGGCATCGTGTGCATGCGCATTCCATTGTTCTGCCTCAGCCGCTCGTCCTGAGTGCAACCTCCGGGACCTCTGTGCGCATCAGTCCTTCCGGGCACATTTATTATATAAGTGGGACCGAGGACGGTCGTTTATCACTCCGGGTGCTCGATGGTTTGTCGGTGGACGTGTTCACAAGCCAGGTTCTTGGGCTTGGCCTCAATGACCGTCACATTACTGTGGAACACGAGTCCGAGTCATCATGCATTCTTGTCGCCTCGCGTTCGCAAGGAGCTCAGTGCCCGGTAGCACTGTCAGCTATCCCGCTGCGATCCAGCATGCTCCCCATTGCTTTACACATCAACAATTCAGCGCTGGCGGATCTCCTATCAAACGTGTCCAGTGAGCAGTATTCGCTATATGCCCCCTTGTCACGGAAGGGCCTCTTTGTTGCATCAACTGAGGACATAAACGTCACGCTGCATGTGGGACCTGCCGGTGGGCAGGCTATCCTCGCTCCTGCGCATATACTGGTTGTTCCTCGCGGCCCAGGCAAAGGCACCTGGGGGCTTTCTTTACTTACTTCCCACTCAAGTCTATCGGTGGTACCATCAAAGAAGAAGGCGGACGTAGAAACGGAGGATATGCCCTCCCGCATCTTGCCCACTCCTCCCCCCTCACCGCCTCCCGTTCGCGTGGCTCCAGTAACACCAGCGATACCATCGGCTGTCCCGCACCAGCCAGCACTTCCGTCTATTGCGTCGGTACTTGCTATACCTGGCGGACTTCCACGGTCCGCATCGACCGCGTCGATCTCCTCCGCCGCCTCGGTCGCCTCTAACACTTCGATCCTCTCTACTAGTTCAGTCCCCATCTCACCAGCGCGATCTAGTGCGCGCACTGCGCTCGCACTTGTGCGTACTAATACTGGCCCTACGCGCCCGTACTGGATGCAGGCCCTATTGGCAGTGCTCTCGTTGTTGTGGCGTGTGTTCCTGAGGCGACTTGTGATCATCTGGATTGGCGCGGGAGGCACGCCTTTGGGTCGGAAGGGTGGAGAGACTGTCGGGGGTGACAGTAAGACATTTAATGGGCCTGGGGAGTCTGAAGAAACTGAAGAGCCGAAGATGGACCACGCCGAGCTCATTGGCATCGGGGTTGAGGAATCCGCAAGCCACGAGAGCGAGGACGCAGAAGTGGATCTACCTTCTCCCTTGGATGCGCCCACTCCGCATGTCGTCACACCGCTGCCGCTGCGCTCAGAGCTTGTCGGCATATTGCCATCGTTATCTGTGCATGTTCGGGACGTGAAAGGCGGGACAATCGCTATGCTTGTGCGTGTACCGACGCACACGGCACCCACTGCGCTCAAACTCGCTCTGGACGGGAATCGTATCTCTGAGCTGCGCCTCAGTGGCTTATGCGCGGAGGACATGCATCTCTTTGAGGTGGGCGTGGATGCGGTGGAAGGGAGGTTTGAAGTATCCTTCGTGGAGTAAAAGGTACACGAGCATATAGCAGTTGAAGAACACTTGAGGATGGCATTAATGTACGTACGTCTGATGAACGACCTGGCATGTATCTCGCGACTCGCGATGTTTCCGTAGACAATTAAAAACTAAAGATCTGTAGCATTTCTAACTTGTATCCTCAAAAGACCCGATAACGACACAGGACTTCAAGCTTGAAATCCAGTGCAATTGGTGGGCTAACGATACAGTGGGACACCAAAGAGTCATGTGGAAGCTGGACGATTTGGTTCGCACTCATGTCTAGACTCCTCCGCCTCTAGCCCTCCCTCGCCGGCCTCCTCTCCCTCCGCGGCCGCGAGCGCGTCCTCTCCACCCGTTATCCTGACCATACCCACCTCCATTTCCACGGTGTCTTCCTCGCCAGCCTCCACGTCCTCCGCGCCCATCTGTGTTCTGGCCTCTCCCGCCGCTACCTCTGCCTTCACGCCCAGCAGCGGGCAAAGGGGCGAGCACAGAGACAGGCGGGGCCGCCGCATCCTCGGCCTCCGACTCACTCTCATCTTCTGAGCCGTCCTCTTCCTCTTCATCATCCTCATCCTCATCAGAAGAGTAATCTGCATCGAGTGCGTCCTGGTGGTTGATCAGGTTCATGATGTTCTGGGACGACATCCCTACGGCGGGCGCACCGCGTGCATTGGCAGCGCGTTTGGCTGCGTCTGACTTCCATCTCCTGTTTTACGGGGCGAGTAAGCCCTATCAAGTAGGAGAGAAGTTAGGAGGGCATACTCCTTGCGCTGCACCCAGTCCTTGTACTTCACGCCCTCGACGGCCCACTCTGTGTGCCCGCTCACGGCGAGGGTGGCGATGTGTCGCTCGACTGTGTTGTCCATAGCAAAGTTGGGGATCATCGGGGTGTCCCGCATGAGCTTCTCGCGGCATATCGCACATGTCGGAGCGCGTTTCTGTGGTGTGATGTGCCATAAGTAAGCGGAAGAGTGAGAGAACGTGGGGTGAAAACATACGTGCTTAGAGATCCAGTTCCAGCCGCATTCACCGCAGGTGGTATGGCCACAAGGGTTACCGAGATGTGATGCAGCCCTGGTATAGAGTGTCGGTAATTAGGTTCAGTGAATATCGACTATATGCGTACAGGAAATCGTAACATCTGCGGAAGAGAGCTGCTCAATCGCAGGATATACACGGAGGACAGAAACTCACATCGGACAAGTGAGTTCATCCTCATACCCCGCCAGTGCTTGCCGGACGCCGGCGAAATGATCCGCCTGTTCGCGCGACTTCCCCTTGTCCTTGCTTTTTTTGCTCTTTTTCCTCGGGGTTGTTGGAGCGGTGGATGTCGGGCTCTCTGAGCGCACTCTTTTTGAAGGAGAGATCTGAATGAAGAACTTTGATGACTTCTTGGGCGTGGTGGCTGCATGTACGAGTCAGCGTAGACTAGCACAAATTAAAATCTAGGACAGACATATGGCAGCAAGAGTTGCAGGATCAGCAGACACGCCATGACCATGAGTACTGGAGGTGGTTGCTGGACTATGTTATGAGTACTTCCCAAGAAGTATTGGAGAAATTCCTCACCAGAAAGATTGGAAGGTATGTCAGTTCCAGATGGTGAAACGGCTGAGCTAGCCAACACAGTGGCACTACTAGACGGCATGGAAGAAGCGCCATGGCTTTCCGCGATAGAGCTGGTCACTCCGTGTGCTGTGAAAGAGTTGCCTGAGGTACACATGCAGACAGATTGCACTTTGCGTACTTTCACTGGCCATTGGAGGTATCTGGTAAGAGCTTGCGACTTGATTCGTCAGATTGCTCTCGAGTGCGTCGACTTCCAGCAGGAATGAATCGTCGACTTCATCGAAGGAGTAATCCGAGGAAGAGCGTGCGCTCTCAGGCCGAGGTGCGTGAGCTAAGACCTGCTCATGAGCTTCATGCTCTGGCACTGTTGGAAGTGGGACATTCGCAGCCGTCCTTGAGGCATTAAGGGCAGGGACGGCGTTCCAATCAATTCCTGCGAATGGGTCGGGCAAGTCGTCGTACGTAGGATTCTCCTGTTCTTCATTATTTTCCTCATGTGGGCGAGACTGGGGCTGGGGCTGTGATCGCGGGACTTCGTTAAGTTCGGGCACGGTGGTCCAGTCGATGTCAGCAAAATCGTCGGGGAGAGCGTCGAACTCGTCTTCGCTGTATGGCATGCTTGAATTATGAGATAAGAGGCACAGGGAAGGGTGATGGATACAACAAGCACTACGAGAGGAGGAAGCAGAGTCGGTGTCAGGACTCTCAGCACGGTGAAGCGCCCAATCACGACCAACGCGTCGATCACGTGCCCGTTTGCGATATGTCTGAGACATGTTTCGTTGGTCTTTGCTGACGGAAACGGCGGATCCATAGAATAACATTGACTGCTGGCAGGTAGTTCTAGATCACTCATATATGTTCCTTGGAAGAACGGTAACTGGTGAGTCGACTCGAGCGTTAGCTCTGCCCGGAACCCGGGTGACCATTGATCACAGGGTGATGTCTGAATCCTTTCGCGATAATGGAGCAAGCGTCTACTCAACGGTACACACAACATCAGACACGGGTACCGTCGCCGAGCAGGGCCAGGATGCTTATCCCATCTCGTCGAACGCCGGGGTCCTTCCGTCGTGTGCTTGTGACAAGTCGACCCAACCCTAAATTAAGGTGAGGTTTAACCTTCAAGAGTGGAAGTCTGTAGCTATGTCTCCGTATGTTACTCTCCGGCTCTTACGGCCACGAGACTCCTGCTTGCCCCACTCTACGCCTCGCCACCCGGGAGCCCGACACTATGATATGTCGCTCTACAGGCATGTGCCCTGGCTACTGTGGTTACGTAATCGAGGCCGGTGCAAATCTTGAGCGCGGTGACCAGGTATGCTCCTTATGAGCTCATTGCCAATGGTATTAGTCTGGGTTAATGCTGACAATTGGAGGTGCTCGTAGGTATCATGCGCATCGCCGTCTCTGACAAGGGGATGTGAGTATAGCTTATGAATACTTTCGAAGATGATATGCTAATGTTCTGCTTCAGTGCGAATCTTTCGTGAGGCGTGTGTCGCCCGCACTGAGCATGCCGCCGCATAACACGTCTGCGAGCTAGATTGTGGTGAGGTCGAGCATGCCTGCGCAAGCCGCTCGTGTGGAAGACGTAGCATTGTGCAGGGGTACGTGGTAGTGCACACATGTGTCACTGTGGGTGTCGTCATGCCAAACATCGTGATTGCGATGTGCGTCCTCTCCGCTGGTGCCAGCGCGGGGCCGGCAGAGGGGTCTGGTGCATCTGGAAAGTGCTTTTTCTTCAGTAGAGCGGTGTGAATTACATGGAGGTACGTAGAGCCACGATTATTGTATGTGCTATGTAGAACGGTGTAGCTCGAGTAGCAAGACCAAAGATGTGTATGTGGCTACACTGATCAAATCTCGGTGATGTAGAATCGCCTGATCACTCATCTCGGGTACCTTGCTACTCAGAACATTGGTCATCGTTTTGGAAGGCTGGACACACTCATATGGACTCGGAGTTACATTCAAGTTGAACGGACTAAGTCGATGGAATATAACTCCGAAGATTAGAAACATGTTTGTACATACAGAACGCATGCAAATCAATGTATGGATTCACATAGAACGACTTACATATATCGAGTACGGTGACATTTTCCGCGGACCAGAGCGGATCCCGCTGTGCACCGTACTTCGGGATGAGATGGCAGTTGCGTACAATTCGATTGACTTCGACTATCTCCGCGTAGGGTTGGTGCATGCGAGTCGAGGGAGATACAATGTGAAGGCCGGAGGCCTTGTCTGGTGCACGAAATGGTGTGAACCATTCGACGTATGCCAGCGGGTGTGTAGTTTCAATGTTGAACACTTTTGGAAGCTTGAATATGACGCGAACATGGGCGACACGCAAACCTGAGAAATTGGAAGTGGTCAGCCGTGGAGATATTAAGTGCATCGTGACGGCGGGAGGCTCACCGTGCATAGGTGTCCCGTCTGTATATGTGTTGCCCTCGCCCGTCCGCAAAAGCGCGAAGTCCAGATAAGCCGGGTGTGCGGCTCGGCGACCAACACGAGGAACTGGCGGGGCAGCACGTACAATGTTGAGAAGCTTGTTCGAGTTTGCCTCCGCAACATCAGGAAGGTGGAAAACGAGACACTTGAAGAGGTCGAATCTATCAAAGGGTTGTGGAATGATGAGGGAGCCATTCCCACGAAGGAATGTCTGTAGCGCGTGCAAGAATTGGCTTGCATTATGATCCAGGACAATCTTGCTCGCCAGAACGTTGCGCAACGCGGGGGGTGGGTAGCGGCAACACGGTAAGTCGTCGTCTTCTTGATGGATACCGTGCAATTACAGTGAATGTCGTCCTGGTGGTTGACAGCGACTTCGTGATCCTGAGGCTGGGAGTCAGATCGAGAAACGATGATGTCGGCGTCCGAGCTATTGAGACCATCGGGTACAGCTGTAGATGACGGGTTCGATAGCGATGTTTGGGACTCGGAATGAGATCGCGTGGGTCTTGAAGCATCAGGAAGGTGAGCACCGTCTGCACACCATTCTAGATAAACCCCGAAGCGATCAATAGCCTCCTGGCGGCTCAGCCACCTTGTCATCTGCACTGTATAGTCCTTCTTGTTTGATGCTCGGTACGCGTCTTTCGCATAGTCAATATGGAGCCGTTCTGACCACTCTGTATTGTAGCCATCAGTGCTGCCAAAGCGGAGGATGAGGTCAGGGTAGTGTTCCATAGCATGGTACTTGGGAATGTTGAAGTGAGCGGGATGGCGGGCACCGGTTTCCAAGAAGATGTCCTTGTGAGTGTGGAAATCGTCAAGAGCTGCACGGAGCCGGCGTATCGTCTCGGTTGTATGCGATTGAAGGGAAGCGAGGTAAATGAAATCGAGAAGGGCACGAACCGCTTGGATAACCCGCACATCAACGGCGCTCGCAAGCATACCGACAAAGATCTTTTCCATCTCCTTGTGCTCCGCACCTGTCCATTGCGAGACAGATGATATTCCGTTCTTGAACTGACGAAGTCCGGTCAGCGATGGCATCGTGCGGAATCGATCGTCAATTTCGTCTGCACCGACCAGTGATGTGCACCACTTCACGAGGTGGTCCTTGAAGACGCCCTTGTGGAGTTGGTGCAGGAGGTCCGGTGTGAACGATTGGAAGATGTCGGTATGAGGAAGGTCAGCCCAGAATGGACTGTACACGGGTCGAAGTCCAATATCTTTGAACCTCTGCTTGGACTCGGGATCGGTCTGCCCGCACTGATGATCGCGTAGTAGCTGCAATGTTTCCTCTTTACTCCGCGGGAGGCATGGGAGGTGAGCACCTCGATCTTCTGGACGTACAGTCCCGACCGGGCAGCGGTTCTCCATACAGCACGACACCAAGCACTGTTCCGGATAGTCCGCAACGTAGGCCGCGACAATTGGGAAGGCTGAGCGGATGTTGCGGTCGGCACAAGTCATGTTCTCGCCAGATGTCCCAGCCTGGATGAGGGTGTCGAGTACAACCCGGACGCACGAATGGAACATCTGGTACCTGGCAATCTGGCGAGCCTTGTCACTGAAGCAGTCAAACTTACCAACTGGTAGGTAACCCAAGAGCACAGTCGCATGTGAAGATGCCAGGCGGCGGACATCCTTGGAGATGTTTCCGATAGTGAGGTAAAGTGGCCAGGCACTTTTGTCTCCACGGAATTGTGACAGCTTCGTCTTATCTGATGACAGAATCACAGGAACGACTGTAGAGCCCATGGGAAGTCGTCCCTGTTCATGACAATCAGATGATGTCTTCGCAGAGAGAGCAATGCGGATCTCTCACCTGCGTCTCCCACCACCACTCCGCCGTCCACATCTCATCTGTAACGGCCGACTTTCGTTCCTCGTCTTCATACACTCTCTCCGGCGTGTAATGCATGACGTTCGCGAAAGCCGGATTCCCTAGCAGCTCGCGGACACATTCTACGGGGTCCCGATACCATAACTCTAGCATCTCCGACATCGGCTTGCCATCCGCATCCAGGAGATCGCCAGTCTGATTCATTTCTTTACAGATCCAATCAACGCCACCAGGTAGTGAGTCGATTACTTTTAGCAGTGTGTCTTTGGTAGGATATGCAGGGTGGACGCGCTGCTGTATCTGTTGGTAACGTTAGCACCTTCTCGAGCATTGAACTCTATCTGACATATGAGACGCACGATGGGCAGCTTCAGGAATTGCTCCGCCTGATTGTGGCCGACGTTCTTCATCAACCATCGTGCAAGCTCCCACTCTCCCTCATCACGGAACGGCCCTAAGATCTCCTCTCCGTGCAAAACCTGTTCATCTCGTATATTGTCAAACACGGTTGGCGCTGTTCCGTATGAAGCACCAGCCATATGGTCGTATGGGAACTCCTCAGCCCATTGACCACGAGGTTCACCCTCGTCGGGCACATCCTCAACGCGTGGCTGGCGGGCATCAAGGTCAAAATGACCCGGGTCGACATCTGCAGCCTCTTCATGAGACTCGGCGTCAGTTTCGATAGGCTCGGCGGCCTCAGCCAGCATCTCATATGCAAAAGAATTGGGGATAGTAGGAAGCCCTGGTGCGGCGGAGGGAGGTGGTATGGGATGTAAAGCTCGACGCGCGCTGATTATTGTTCGCAGATGAGCTTGTTGGAGTTTTTGACATTTTTTGTTTCTGGACTGATGTTGGTGTAGGCCATGGGTCGAGGGATACGGCTGATCACAGTACTCGCATACGGTTGCCCGGCGTGGCATCGTTGCTTGAACGTGGAGGGAAAGAGCAAGAGCACAGTGATGTTCAAGTTTGTACGTATATGCATGCCCATTACGCTGTAATCTAGCCCCAACAACAGGTAAGCCGTGCGCATGGAAGGTTAGTCTCGGAGTTCTAAGTCAGCTCATAGATCTGCCTCGTTTTTTTCAGCTCCTTCGCCTCATCCCCTCCTACCGCCTTACAGCGCCAGCGGTGCATCACTGCCTAAATGGCTTCCCAGTATGACTTTTCAGCCCAGGAACCTCAAGCTGAAGGCCGTGGTCACCGCACCATACGCCCTACTGAGCGTTTAGGGCCGTACCGTAAGTAAAATCCTGCTTGAGCATAAATAATACATCCAGTTAATGCCTGCTCTAGAAGCAGCACTCGCAAAAGCCAATGCTCGACGAGAGGCTCGTGCGAAACGTCAAGTGACTGATCGCGACGAGTCACAGTCATCTATTCCAACAACTGAGAATGTGTCCAATGACACGTCTCCTCCACAGCTCCCCAACTCTGCGGGATTTCCAGGTATGGCTGGGCCAATGGAAGATACTACTCAGTACACAGGATACGGCTGGAACCCCTTGTCAACGGGCATGGGAACAAACACGTTCTCAACACTCCCGAACGACTCCTCACTCTCCTTGTTCGATAATAATTTGTTTGCGTTCGGTGACAACCCGGCAGGCCAGGCGTCGCAATTCCTATATACTCCCTTCTTTCCAGAGCCCCCAATCCCTCAGCAGTTCACACAAGCCTCTTCGGGATCAGGAAGTCAAGCATCTGAACATGATGCTGATGCCGATGTTGACGAGGAATTTCCGCAGCATATATCCTCCCCTACGGTACATTATAACTTCTATGATCCTTTAAGCATGCTAACCCGGGCCGACTTTGGTAGATCACGGCCACTCAAGTGCCGACTGCTATTCCACGTCGCACTGCCAGTGCAGCTCTAGTACACCGACACACCAGCCATGGACATCCACCTCCCACTCCCACACCAAGGCGCACACTCTCAGGTCGACCCCTGGTATACCGTTTCCCAAGAGGTTCCCGAATGCCGAGCGTTTCTCCCCAATCTCGCTTCGATGTTCAACAAGTCGGAGTAGGCCGAGCGCTGGCGGGTACTGCTCCACTGGCAGTTCAAACAGGTGCAGGAGATCACGGGCGTTCAGGTATTGCGGTACGTCCAACTTGGTGTCTGAGTCGTACGTTACTAGTATATTGTATTCTAACTCTTACTATTTAGCGTTGCAGTGCTACACCGTCGCTCTCGCGGCGTGGTGATGCCAGCGATAGCGAGTATGATAGCAGTGACAACGACAGTGCCGGATTCAAGCGACAAAAGAAATCAAAGGAGGACGGCAAGCGTGTCTCTGACCTGCGCCCGATCCGTCAGAAGATTGTAAAGAAGGCATACGGTCACTTCCGGGCATGCATCAGTACCGTCAACCCCTATCCAAGCACTACCCAATCCGATGAGTTCGCTCTCACAGCTTTTCTCACGAGCTATGATGAGATCGCGGAGCATCTTGTGACTATGCAAGACGAGGATGATGTCCCAACAGACGGCGAAATCTCTTTGGTAACGCTTCACGTTCTCACAGACTTCAATTTGATTGATGATATAGTAAATTTAGTTGAAAGCGAGGATCAGTCAGATGCGTGGTCGAGTCAAGACAAAGGCCCGCGAGCTTGTCAAGAAGCATTACAGCTTCGAGTCCACGTCAGAAGACAATATCGATGCTATCAATCGCAACCGTGCGCTTGCTACAAAGCTCAAGACAGATTCGGCATTCGTTTACACGGTCTGTGTTCATCATGCCATACCACGGTGGTCCATTACTAACGAGAATTCTACGCCACCAGGATCCTGACAATCGGAATGTTCCTTATACATTATACCGCCACGCAATCATCGCAGAGATCATCAACATGGTCTGGTTCGCCGACAAGGCTTCGGATGGGGCACAGTACCCGGACATGTTCAGTGACCACAGTGGGATCCCACTGGTTCTGATTGCGCTGTGTCTTGCAGCGGTAAGTGCTTGTCTTTGTGCCGACTCAGAGATTGGAATGCTGATGCAATCATAACCTGTTGTGCTAGATCGAGTGCGCCATTGACGAATGGCAGCATGGTGTTCAACGCAGCATTACCTTTCGCTCGGACGCCTACATCGATGTGTTCCAAGGACATCTCACTAAGCTCGAGGCCTGGGAGCGATACACAATGACTATATCCTTCTCAAAGACAACGGAGACCATCCGCTGTGAGCTTCTCAACAATGCACGGTATGTCTGATGTTTCCCGTTGTTCGTGTGCTATCAGTAGCTTACCTCAACAACACAGCAAGAATGCAGGGATTTCGGTGGTTGTCGGTAGTACTAGCAGTGCTCAAGCCTCCGGTCTTACTATACAAGACTTCGCCATCGACGAGGGGCAGACATCATAGTCACGGTCGACGTGGACTCAGGCTCGTTCCGACACGATAGTCTACTAGTACACAAGTTCTATTATACATTCATTTGTCCTGTCCTATAGTAGCATGCTTAGTCGCTGTGTAGCGCAGAATAATCGATACATGGACACCACATATGACTTCTATGTGCATCATTAACAGTATCATCTAAATCGGGTGATCTGATTCACGGCCTCGAGGCTATCAAGTAGTATCAACTGCAAGCGGCGTAGTAGCGAGGACAATGCCCGCTACAGTCACTCTGACATGTAGCACCGCATAGCTCTGTAGCTCGCATATGATTGTTCTATGTAGATGGCTCAGTGTCCTTCTGGTATACATATAGCTACCTAGACCCCTATTAACCTACACGGCTACCTTCCCTACCCGAACTATATAGAGTGATGTAGACCTTGAGCGAGTTCCAGATGTGTGGCGGCGCGGAGGCGTGCGTGTTGCGCGCAGGTCATGCCACCGCCGGTGTTCTCGAGGACAGGGCAGAGAATGTTGTTGAGGCCGGCGACGTTGATGACACTGCATCATCGCGAGGTCGGTCTCGCTGACGTCTGCACAAACGTCGCCCGTGGCAACAGTGGAGGGATTCGTTGGTGTTTTTTGTTTCGTCCGCGATACTGTGGTGGCTAATTGACGACTTTGCTATGAAGGTCCAGGTTCCACTGCATGGTTTCCGATCTACAGAACTTCGAGAGCATTACAATATGCTGTATTCAAATGGGTCTGTGTACTAAGACATACTTAGAATTTAATGCCCTGACCCTTGTAACAATGATGTTTGTGTGATTGTCATGCACATTGCTGCCCATGGCGAGATCAGGGATACAAAGTCAAAAAGATAAATCAATGAGAACTCCGTAAGCACATGCATTGTCCTCGGTGGATGAGCTAATATCATGCATTAAGTACTTAGTGGGCCATCAGGCCTTGGTGTCTATATGTCCCTTTGTGAGAATGTTCTACAGAGAATTGTTTACAAGGTGTGAATTTCAATAGTAGGTAGGTGTTAGTGCTGATGGTCACGGCGGGAGGGTCACGGAGTTCCATCTGTGCTTCGGACCCCGAGACCATTTCCTAATTCTAACCTGGCCCTGGTCGGCGACGGTACACGGGGCTAGCCGTGCTTCGCCAGGTCCCCTTCGAACCACCATGGAGGCTGACCTGCATGTCGCGGAGAACCCCTCTGCCTGTGTTCAACCTCCTTCACTGAGCATCTTGCATCGACTTCGGGCCTCGCGCGAGCGTCTCAAGTTTATTCGTGTTCCCAACTATGTTTGGTGTGCAATATTCACCGGTATAGGAGGGTTCATCTTCGGGTTCGATACAGGCAGTATTGGCCCCATCACTGTCATGCCTCAGTTCGAGGCTCAGTTCTCTCCTGGCGGAAAACATCTCTCGCCCACGATTCAGGGTCTCATTGTGTCATGTATTCTTTTAACCGCGTCTCTGGCTTCGCTTTTCTCTGGTCCATTGTCCGACAGAATTTCGAGGACCAGGACCATATCTCTGGGCGCCTCTGTGTTCGCAGTTGGAAGCGCAATTGCATGCTCGGCAAAGGCCATGCCCCAGTTATTTGTCGGGAGATGCGTTGCAGGTGTCGGAGAAGGATTATTCCTGTCAGTTGTGACTGTGTATGCCGTCGAGATCGCTCCTGCATCAAGTAGGGGCCGGTTGGGGTCGGTGGTTCAACTTTTCATCACGATAGGTATAGCGTCTGGTGCGTAACGACCTTACGCGAGCTTTCGAGTCTTGTCTGAGAGGGTGATTACAGGATACTTCGTCTGCTACGGGACTGTGCGCGCTTCATCATCTCTGTCCTGGCGTGTCCCTTTCGGGGTGCAGGTGGTCGTTTGCACACTATTCGCTCTGGGCGCACCTCTTCTCCCTCATTCTCCACGTTGGCTACGACACATCGGAAGGGTTTCGGAAGCTGAAGCGGCCTGGATGAGGTTGGGTGTCGGCAATGTCGATGCGGAGAAGACGGACGAGAACGTGCAGAGAGAAAATACTACGAAATCCGGCTGGTGGAAAGAATCACAGCAGATGTGGAAGAAGGGCGTGAGGACGCGTACTGCTCTTGGAGTCTTCTTAATGGCTATGCAGCAGGTCAGTTATGCTCGTGTTGCAGGTCCGCGGACGAATGACTCACTTCACGTCGATCTCTTTAGGCTTCAGGCATCGATGGTGTGCTTTATGTCAGTGATACATTTGTGGCAGCTCGTTATATAGCTACTGATTGCTTTTCAGTATGCACCAGTGTTGTTCTCCCAAGCAGGATTGTCCGCCACAACGGCATCCTTTGTAGCGTCCGGCGTCTCTGGCCTAGTCCAGGTCGTATGCACCTTCGGTGTACAGTTCTATGCAGACAAGTGTATGGCGTTCCCGAATACTTACCACATTCCAGAGTCTGATTTCGCAACAGGGGGGCGTCGGACATCAATGATACGTGGTGGAACGGTGATTGGAGTCGCGATGCTGCTTATTGGTACGCTTTACGCCTCGGGCGCTTCAGATAATGCCGCTGGCCGATGGGCAATCATCATCTTGATCTACGTCTTCCTCATTGGGTTCGTTACGAGCTGGGCGATCGTCACAAGGATCATTTGCAGCGAGATTCAGCCTATGCGAACAAGAGCGGCCGCGACGAGTTTAGCGCAGTGTGCGAACTGGGTCCGTGTCTTTTCTCAGGTGATGAGAAAGCGCAGAGCTAATGCCTACGTTGGCATCAGGTCGTCAACTGGATTGTAGCTTTCTCGACCCCTCTATTCCTCGCGCGCTCGTCCTCTGGCCCTTACTTCCTGTTTGGATGTTGTTCGCTATTCACGACATTCGTCTGTTTGGCATTCCAGCCAGAAACGAAGGGCGCATCTCTTGAAGAGGTTGACAAGGCATTCGAAGAGGTCCCGTGGAAGGCTGCGCTCAAGAGACGCAGAACACGGCAGGCGAACCACAGCGGGCGCCAGAGGGCTGCGCGGAGAGAGAATCATTCTGTGGAGGAAGTGGAAATGGAGATCATCGACTTGCCCGAGGTTCGCTACAACGACAGTTGGCGTTATCCAAATTGGTGAATTTGACGTATAATTGCAGTATATAAATGTGCCGACTATGCGGAGTGTAGCCAAGTCGGACGAATTTTCGGGGATATGTGCAGCCTGACTTGGACCTGTTGTGCAGCGCTCGTGCAGCGTCGGTGGCTGACTTGGATGCTCCCGCTGTTGCTGCAGACCGAGAATATAATTACAACGGGGGGCTTGCCAGATGCGTGAGTGCTGTTGAGTTATGAGACCAAATAGATGCATTTGATATTTGTGAACCTGCGATCATGTGGTGATAGGTCTTGCCAGGGAACCTTGGCGTACGTCGATGAGCGCATCGAGCAGGGCACTATGACGCACGAATGCACTCAAGAGTTTCCGCCGGGCTGCTCGGGCTAAGATCGGTTCTTGCCGGTGTGGCTGGCCGACAGTGTTGGGTCCAAATCCGGCAGTGCCAGTCCCAAATCGGGCAGGTCCTTTGTGGTCGCGCTGTCGATCCAAGTCAACCTCCAGAGAAGACATGGCGGAATGTGAACCTTGGGTATCCCAGCATATATAAACCACTCCCGCTCGTCCTTCCTCCCCATCTCATCTTTCTCTTCTTCCCCTTCTCTAGGCTATCTCTCTTTTAATCTAGGTCGGCACACCAACACTCGTCTATCGTCCACAGCTTCACTATGCGTAGCCCCGTCATCGCCTTCTCCATCCTCGCTGCGGCGGCGGTCAGCCCGTCTCTGGTCTCTGGAGCGCCCACTTCGCCCAACCTCAACAAGGAAATCGAGACGGCCATGAAGCACAGCGCGCGCCAGCTTCCCAACAACCCCATCACTGGCATCTTCCCTAACACGCCGTTCGGAAATGCCCCCGCGAACTCCAACAACAGGCCAGACCGTGAAACCCCCCAAGAACACCGCGCTTCTGAGTTGGCACTCCACAACCCGCAGCCATCGGACGCGAAGGACGTGTCCACCGGTGTCCCTAGCACCCGTCGCAAGCGCGCAGAAGACCAAGGGACGGCGGGCGGAAACTCATACTCTGGCGCTGCCAGCGACACCTCCGGCGGTAACGTCGTCAACCACGGCGAGGAGGACGACGACTTCGCCGAGGACGGCGGGGAGCCCACCGAGCTCAACGAGGATGATCGTAAGTGGGCCATTGCGATACCGTTTACACGCGGCTGACTACGATGCCCTTCCATAGAGACCGGAGGTGATGGTGGCGACGGTTTCAGTGGGTACAGCCAAGGTGGAAACGGAGACGGTCGTGGGCCTGGTGGAAACGCTTACTCCGGTTCGGTGGGTGGCTCACACGGAGGAAACGTTCTCAACGCGGGAGGTGATGTCGAAAACGACGCCACCAGTAAATTTCCCTTTTATATTCTTAAATGCCTGCTCATTGTGTCTACCCAAGACACTGGGGGCGTTGGTGGTGAAGTCGAGAGCGGTGATGCCAACGGTGGCGACGCCACAGATTTCGACGACAACTTCAGGAGACGCGCCATCAAGAAGCGCGCCGGCGACAATGAGACGGCTGGTGGTAACGCATACACCGGCGCAACCGGCAACGCCGACGGTGGCGACGTTGGCAACCATGGCGAAGACGGTGAAGACGGTGGTGTCACCAGTGGCGGCGACGGTGGCGGCAGTAAGTGCTGTGTACATTTGCAAACTGACATTCGTCTAACATGGATGCAGACACCGGTGGTGACGCTGGCGATACATTCTCTGGGTTCGCGTCAGGCGGTCAAGGCGATGGTCTCGGGCCCGGCGGAAACGCTTACACCGGTTCCACGGGCTCAGCTCGCGGTGGCAGCGTCCGCAACTCCGGGGGATTCATTGATAACGACGGCCCCAGTAAGTCACACGCGTGGCACGCTGTTGCAAGCTAGTAACACGCCCCTTTGCAGACACGGGTGGCACTGGCGGAGTCAGCGAGAGCGGCGATGCGCAGGGCGGCGATGCGGATGGGTACGACGGCTTCGGCGGCGACGACCGGTACTAGAAGTAGATTCGTCACGCTGATGTTACATTTCTATACACGAGTTTGGCAGTGCCTTTCGTTGACAATCTATATACCCACCTTTCCTTTCTCGGAGAGAATTGCCTCTGCGTCTGTCTACTACGAATCGTCTCTTGGCAGCGTCCACCCTTGCTGCAGTCTTCCCACCATATTACTGACAGGTCCAGACAGCCCAGCCTGACTCTTGAAACTCTCGAGGAAGTTTTTGACAAGGTTGTAATCCATTTCAGGCTCGCTGTCGTCTTTGTCTTCGTCAGCATCCTGCTCTTTCTCGAGAGCTGCGCGAAGTTCGGCGTCCATTGCGCGTTCAATATCAGTGTCGCTTTCATCATTGATAGTGACCTCGGAGGCCTTTGCTTTTCCTTTATCGCTTGTTTGACTCGGCAGAGGGGCTTGTCGTCTGTCTGTTCTCGAGCGCGCAAGCTCAGCGTCCATGGCCTGCATGACCGCCTCAAAAGAGTCGAGGCTTGGATTCACATTGGGCCGTGGTCCTGGCGCTGGAGTCCGCCTCGACGGCTGCTGGTCGGCAGTCGCTGTGGTAGTGCCTTCTGTAGAAGACGACGACTGGTTCCGAGGCTGAGCCCTTGATTGGGACTTGCTTTCAGAACCAACGTGCGCTGGAACAAAAGCTACGAGATACTCCATATTAAGAGCCAACCACCGGCTTTGAGATGAAGGCACTCACCACCGCGATCTTTCCGCTCCCGCACGATATTCCCCCACTGTTCGTCAGACATGCCGAGTGCCTGTCGCGCAAACTCCAGGAACTCGTCCTGCTCCTCTGCCATGTCGATCTCGATATCTCCGACAACCTGCGGCTGGTCCTCCTCGTCTTCATCGTCCTCAAGGTCGACGTCGTCAGAGTCGGTCTCGTCGTCAGAGTCGACACCATCGTAGTTATCACGAGGGAGAATTGGGGGCCGGATTGGCCGGATACACGGCTGCTCCGTGGACGTAGAGGGTGTCTTGGCCGGGACGTCCTCTCTCACCTCCGTCTCCATTGTGATTGGGGTGACCCGTTGCGAGTTGCTGTGAAAGGATGGAGGCATCTTGCCGTAGTCGGACGGATCGAGCGCGGGTACGAGCTTGTCCATGGCAGTCTGGCGGGCTGCCAGCTCTGAGTCAGTGCGTGCCGACACACGCGAAGTCTCTGCGTCCGGCTCATCCGAAGTTTCGGACATGGACGATCCGTCGTCGCTGAACTCCTCGTCCGATAATTCTTCGCTGTATGCGGAGCCCAATCAGTGCCTGAGGGAGACCATCGATATAGACGAATAGACGTACTCGGCGAATCTGGCGCCTTCGACGTCGCCCTCGCCTTCGACGAACTCTTCGACCTTTTTCGCGAGGTCTTGCAGCCGAGAAGCTTGCTCTTTCGCTAGTTTGTCTTCTTCAGTCTCCGCATTGTCAGCTTGGTCGACATTCATTGCATCAGACGAAGCTTGCGGCGGCGACTTGGCCTTGTTCCCGAGTGTCTTCTCCAGCATTTCGTCGAAATCCTCTGCGTTCACGTTCAGCCAATCGTCTGAATCTTCGTGTTGAGTAGGTACGGAAGGGGCATCCCCCGCTTGCGACAGCGCTGCATTAAATGCCGCCGTGAACGATGGTCTGCTTGCGTCGCTGATGAAATGGCTCGTGAATAAGCGAAAGTTGTCGTCATGATTGATTGCTTACTCGTCCCTGCGGGCTTCGATGAACGCCGCCGCAGCCTTGTCCTCGAGCATGCACCAATACTTGGATCCCTCGAGCTCACCCTTGAAATAGCCCGATGAGACGAGATTCTGGATGTACGTCTTGTAATCTGGGTTGCGTCGTAGGGCATCCTTCCGTGCATCCGTCTTATCGAGAAAAACGTTGAGCATTCTGAAACCGGATGCAAAAAAAAAAAGACGTACCGACGCCTTGAGAGTTTCAGCTGAAACAGCGGTGTCTGTCCGGCTCTTACTCTCCTGGTAGAGCATCTCGAAGCCGCAAGCCTGGGTAAAATGTGAGCACGTGAATTTTGCAAATGAGACCATGCAGATTGACCAGTTTCATGCCGACATCTCTCCACCGCCACTCTGACGTGCCCTCCCTCTCCTGCCAGCGGCCAAAGATCTTCGGCGGGTGGAACTTTTGCCCGACTAGTTGGGCGTACGCCGTGCGTGTCATCTTGACCGTTGTGAGCACGGACGGCTGCGGGGGAAAGCGCGACATCCGATGCACTGCCTACAAGCCGGTCAGCTGAGACTAGGAGAACGAGCCGTACGGCTTACTCGAAGCTGGAGCGCATCGCGTGTGTAGAATGTCTCTACGGGCTTTTGAACAAGAGAAGGATCGACAGACAACGCCTTGGCGATGTCTACCGGAATGTAGACCGAGGTGGTGTGGACGTGCTGCCGTGCTGCAGAGGGGTATCTGAACGAGAGCACCTTCAGCATCGCCCGGAGACCTGTAAGAGGTGCTTACCCAGAGATCCGCTGCCACACCAATTTCTCCACATCAGGAGGTGCGGTAGTATCTACCGACGGGTCTCGTACGAGCTTCAGAGAATCCTCCGCGGTAAGGAAGTCCTCGTCATCCGCGACATCGCCCTCGTCGTCGCTCTCCTGGGCATTGTAATATTTATGCCGACGGGGTTTGCTAGATGGTGCAGAGACGTGTGAGGGCGGGACAAGATGCAAGTGGGAGGCGTAAATCCAGACCTGGTGCAAGCGTCAGCGGATACGCAACGCTGTGGTCTGGCAAGACTGGCGACGCACCCTATTCTCAGCGTTGGAGGGGGTGACCCACGACGGGAGCGCTTCGGCGGCTTCAATTAGGAGAAACTCGCCGTCCGAGTCGAAGACACTGCACAAGACATCCCGGTCAAAATTTTAACGTGTAGGGAGGATAGGCACATACCTGATTACGACGTCCCACTTGGCGCTGATCTCCTTCAGGAGCCACACCGCACACCACTCGTCGTCGACACAGTCGCCGACGCGCATGCGGCCCTCAAGAACCATCCTTCGCCGTCTTGGTTCGACACGACCTTGAGCTCGAACGCGTCGCGGTGCCAGATGTGATTTGGGAGCAGCGCATCGGCGTGGGCGTGCATGAGTGCCGCGAGGGTGGTTGCAGAGGCTCTGTCGGAGACGGTGGACTGCGGGTACAGTGTGTACTGGAGAGTGTCCTCTGAGATGGCGGGGGGCGAGTGAAGATGTCCATGGCTGGAGTGTGCAGAGGATCGACGCAAGGCGGAAAACAGGAATTGACAAATCAATTGCAGGTGCCACTAACGCGTCCAAGTCACGCGATCTGCGCCCCTCTCCCGCCGTCGACGATGGCGACTACATCCTTCAAGGACCGTAACCTCCTCGCCGTCATTGGGGATGAGGTACCGTCCGCTCCAATCTCTTCAGAGAGCTGACCGGAACGCAAATTTATATCGCCAGGACACCATCACCGGCATGTTGCTCGCAGGCATCGGGAACGTTGGCCAGGACAAGAAGAGCAATTTCATGATCGTCGACTCAAGTGTGTACTGCGCGTCGTCTTGTATTCAGTTTCATGCTCATGTATATTTCTAGAAACCGAGGTGTCTGCAATCGAGAACACGTTCGAAGAGTTCACGCAGCGTCAGGACATCGCCATTTTGCTCATCAACCAGCATGTTTGTCTTGCCCCTCAGAATCGTGATAACCATGTCCCTAATGCCGTACGCAGGTTGCGAACATGATTCGACCCGTCGTGGACAAGTACGAGCAAGCGTTTCCCGCGCTGCTCGAGATTCCCTCCAAGGATCACCCATACGGTAACGTCTTCGTATTTACGCATTGGAGGCCATCGCTTATTCCACAGCATGGATGTTTAGATCCGTCAAAAGACTCGGTATTGAAGCGCGTGCAAAAGCTCTTCGGTGAATGATCGCTCTGCATTTTTGGACATTTGTGGTTGTCTTCCTATTATATTGATACATTTACTGCGAGTGACTCCCACACCGACGTCGATGCCGCATACATCGAGTGTGGGCTTCAAATATCGAAGATGAGATAGGTCAGACCTCTCATGCGTGCCATTGCATGACAGGTTCGTTCTCCCTCACACCATCTCCACGCTCGATAAATATTCGGCGCGAGCTCCGTCGGGACGAGCCTGGCGCAAGGTCAGTACAGAAAGGCGTCGGAGCGGGACATTGTACGTACTGGGAATGTCAACCAGCAGATATCGGAATTCGAAGTAGCCCTTGTCATTCTGCAACCTGGGATGAGACAGTAGCGCATGCAGCGAGATGGCGACGTACCATGATAAGATCAGCATGCACCTCTCCCTCCGTATATACGTTACCGTCCGACGCATCCACATGAGCACCGGACGCGCCTGGCGCCGTGCCTCGCAATCCCGAGAACAGCCCCGTAAAGCCTGACGACCACCCGCTCTCCTTCTTCTCCACAACCTCTTTTTGTGCAGGCTGTGCGGGCGGAGGCCTCGGCACCCGATCGCCGCTGAGGAAGCGGAACATGCGCTTCGTTGCCTCGAGCGCGCTCTCACCGCGCGCCCGCACACTTTCGAGGATCTCGTCGAACGACATCTCCGCAGCGTTCGTTGTCCACTGGCGCGCCCGATCAAGGTACGACGACTCCTGCTCGGGCACCGACGCCAGTGTGGTGCCGGGCGGGCGGCCCTGGATGAAGAAGTGGAGGAGCATGTGCTCGCGGCCGGTGGCATCCACGACGATCTGAGAGGAGACGTGGTGGTTGCGGTGGCGCGGGCGGAGGCCGGACGGCGGGTTGTTGTGGAAGACGAGCGGGGGCTGGAGGTGCTGCGCGAGCTGTGTGGTGCGGGGTCAGCCGGGCGCAAGAAGGACAGACGGAGGAGAAACACACCTTGGGTGAGGCCTTGATCATGTCGCACGCGCGGCCGTAGACGACGGTGGACGAGTTGTTGGAGAACATCTCGGAGGTGAGCGCGTAGAGGAGGAGGGTGGAGAGGCCCGCGCCGACGAGGATGACCACGAGGTTGGTCGTCCGAGCGGTGGTACGTGCCACTACGCTCGACGAAGGGTGGCTTCACGGCGCGAAGTGACATGGAGGCGCACCTTTTCCGCTTGCGCTGAGCTCGGACCACTTCTTGACATTGGCGGCCTCCTGGGCGTTGGCGGGACGATCCCCAGCTGGAAGGGGCCCGCATAGTCCTCACGCCGTGCGGTGCGGTGCTTCTGGTCGAGGGCCTGGTCGAGGAGGAGGACGTCGTCACCGGATGTGATGGTGCGTTGCATAGGACCTGCAGACAGCTGGGCGGGGTGGGACGTGGACATGGACGCGGACGGGTGGCGAGTGGGCACGGCGCAGGAGGGCGTGTGTCCTGCAGAGATTCATTGCGGTCGACGTTCCTGCCTGAGTGCCCCGCCCACTGGCGCCTACCCAGCCACGCCCACAGCACGTGAGCAGACGCGTCCCCGCGATCGCGATATGCGACGCGTTCTCCTCTACCTTACTCTTCTGATAGCTACTGATCATTAGCTACCGACGCGAATATGCCTCAAGGATGAGAACCACTCCATCCTCCACACGATGAGCACTCGACTATCAACCCACTAGTGCCGCTCAACGTATTCCTTCACGTACCAGGGTCATCTACTATCAACACCCCCATCGCTCGCCTGAACACATGAGCAACGGCCAACCCGTAAAATCCAACCCGTCTGTCCAGATATAACCCTACGCGCGAGCGACATGATCAGACAAACGCCCGCAGGACGCTTATGAACGCTATCGACCCTGACAGAACGTACAAACGTCCTCGAGGCTTCACCAAACAGCACTTGCCGTCCCCGAAACCGAGTCTGGTAGCGATTGTCGCGAGCCTCTGCTCTCACCTAAAGACAGCCCCAAAACACACCAGATGGCGATCGCGAACCACGCTGCGCGTGCTCCGACACTACGGCGCTGCGAATCGCTCGGAGAACACGCACGGCATTACATGGCGCTCTACAGCCCCCGCCACCAATCGCAGCGCGGCCATTTGTCGTCCGAGGCCGGGCGACGGCGCGTGCGAGGGCCGCGGGGGCCAGACCTCGCATACGCACAACCACGCGGGTTAGGCTCTCAGGACGCGGCTCACATTCACAGGCCGTGGCGGATGGCGACATGTACTGGGAGCGCGACAGATGCACACGATCTCGCCGGCCGCGAGTCGCGCGGGTGCAGAGAAGTATGGTGGCATTCATTGTTGTGCTCGCTATGGGATCCGGAAGCGAGGGAGTCGCAGAGGAAACTCCGGTCGGGGTGCAGTTGCCAGATGCTAACGGAGACGAGGACGTCTTTCGCACGCAGGCTCTGCACCTGCAGAGCTTCTGAGAAGGCTGCAACGTCAGACTGCGGCAGCGGCTAGAGCCGAGAGAGTAGAGACGCGAGTTCTCGAATTTTCATTCTCGATCGACGGCTGCGCACATGCGGGGTAGGATACATCGGAAGCACATGCGGAGCGGATCAACATTGTTGATACGAGGAAACAGTGCTCCCAGCTGACACGGTCGCCAGGGACCGAGTCAGGTGGAGGAGGGAGCTATCTGGACACATCCTGTCAGTTCCCAAAGTCCTGGAGGGTGCCGACGACGGCCTTTCGCATCTGCAGGACGGATGAGAGCGATCGACGGTGGGGCTGCTCACGATTCTCACCGGTGGACTGAGTCCTTGGCCTTCAAAGTAGGCGAGCACGAACTCGCGGGCGAGCCAGTCGTTCTGCACGGCGCCGAGGTCCCGAACGATGAGCGTGCGCGGGGTGCCTGGGTCCAGGGAAGGCGGCGTGAGAAGGATGTCAAGGGGAGCGTGTTTGGCGAGGGGTGTATTGGGAAATATGGACTTGAACTTGCGGAGGGGGGACTGGACGGTTGCTTCCTCCTCCGGGGAGAGGGCACCGCGGTCCCGGCAGAGGCGCAGGCGGGCTTGGATGGCACGCATGAAGCCATCACGGAGGTGGCCGTAGGAGGTGGAGCGGGTGGGGACTGGGACAGGGCAGATAGAGATCAGCAGGCAAGACGTACGAGGGGAGCTTGGACAGACCGATACGCAGGACACATGCGGCGTTGCGGACGATGTGATCTATTTTCTCATCGGGAGAGGCGTCTTTCGGGATCTGTGGGGGGGACGTGATGAGTGACACATCGGCTAGAAGGAGGTATGGGGAGTACAGACGTGGAGAGAAGGGCTGGACAGGTCGGCGTAGAATCCCACAGAGTAGACCTGGATGCGGAGAAATGAGAGCGTGCGGACGCCGACGCCCACGAGGGAAAAGGTGGGGAGGGGCGTCTTGGAAGGGATGGTGAGGGTTGTTGGGAACGCGATGCCGGTAGCAGGGTCAACTGGTGGGTGAGGATGAATCTGAGAAAGAGCGAAGGGGAGAGAGAAAGAACGGACGGATGGAGTCATCTCCGGCGCGGACATCTGCGTCGAGATGGAGCGTGGCATGGACTGTGAACGCAGATACCGCTAAGACGGAGGCCAATAGGATGGGCGGTATGGCTTTATGACGTCCGAGCCAAGGCCGTGGCTGGACCGTCGCGCTGGAGACAAACCTCCGGGCGGCGTGGGGGCGCAACGCAAGGCGGGCGGCGCGGCGTGCACAGAGGATGGAGGACATGGCCTTGGCGGAGGGCGACGCGGAGAGAGAGTGGTCGTGAGTCGTGACGGAGATGGACTGGCGACGCGTCTAGACCACGTGCTAGAACGCGGGAGGGCTAGCGCGTGGCGGATCCCGTAATCGTATACGCGTCGCCATTACCTCTCCCAGCCACAGGCTCTCTCCCACCTGCTGCAATATTCCTCTTTCTGACATCCATCGGTAAGCCGCTCTCTTCGACGCGTCACTAGACTCGTAATCCGCATATAAGCACCTCCCGTGCAATCGGTGCGTACGTATCTTTTGCCCCCCTCAACGTATGCATCATGGTCGAGTCTCTGCTCAACATCGGTCTCCTAGACTTCGGGAACCGCTTCGCCCCCGCCTTCAACAAGCAGATGGACGACGACGACATCTCCCCGCCCGACTCCCCCACCCTCGAGTCGGGCGACATCTCCCCCTCCACCTCCGCCCTTGAGCGCCAGCGCGCCCTCCTCCACACCTATCTCCACTCTCTCCCTACGAGTGTGAGTCCATAGAACAGATGCAGCTTCGTCTCGATGAGATTGTCGCCAAGATCACCATCTGCGTCGAGACCAAGAATTGGCTCGTCCTCACCACCTGGGACGGCATGCTCCAGTGGTCCGTCCATCCCTCCGCACGCGTCTCTCATCCCGCTAATATCTCCATTGCAGCTGGCTGCTCATGCATTACCCGATCCCCAAGACCACCCGTGCAAAGCTTGTTCGTCTCTACTACGAATTGTCCCTCGTCCCCGGTGTGGAGCCGCGCGTCACCCGCAGCTGGGCGGACATCCTCTCGCGTCTTCTGTCCAGCAAGTCAGAGAGTAGGCGCAAGCTTGAAGCTACTGATCTCCAGCTGTCCTGGCGCCCCCTATGGCGTGCTCTCCAAAAGGAGCTTTGGCCCAAACGCAGACTCCAGGAATCCTCGTAAGTCGTGTATCACACTATGATACCAACACTCCTAAAACATCTCATCCCTAGTCGAAACGTGGTAAACATTCTCCTCTATGTCGCGGAGCAGTGCAGGAGATACTTTCCCGCAAACGAAATACCCGACATGCTGGCGACATTCCTGCCGCTTCTCACCAAGGATGTGCGTCCATCTACCGCACCCCTTGATGTATCCACTCACTCCGTACCAACAGTCCGTGCTCACTATTGTCCCCGTAATGACTTCCTTCCTTCCACCCACCCACACCCATCTCTACCTTCCCACACTCTTCAAATTATGGGAAGCATTCAATTCGTCCGTCGTGGATGAACGACTCATCGAGCTTTGCGGCGAGCTTGCAGAAGAGCATGTTGCCGGTAAGCAAGGTGATGCCGGAGACGAGGGCGGGGCAGAGTGGAGAGACGTAGGTATCTGGAGTGAGTCGGAGTGGACTGTGCTTGCTGGAAAAGCCTTAACGTCAATGAGTGGGTCCCTAAAACGTCTTGTGAACGCGAAAGCCCTATTCAGCTTGTTAATTTTCTGTAGACGTTCCCGTGGGAGCGAACAGAGTAAGTCGCGCTCGCGGCCTATCCGTAGACAGAATCTGAAGTTGTATATCTCAGGGCGCCAGCACCACAGCGTTCCACGCCGACAATATGGGAGACAGGCAGTCTCTCAGAATAAAAAAGCCGATCAACCGATACAGTATGCTTCTCCCTCGTCATACTATTGTTCACCCGTACTTATTCCGCACTTTTCGTTAGATGCGCTCGCGAAGCTGCTAGTCTATTCAATGTGCCTAGATGGCCCAATACGCGCAGACCACGGAAACGGCAATCACCGACAGAACGGACACTTCGCTACGACTCAGACTGGGTTCCTGGCGGGATCCAGAGCGCTCGATTCCCTGGACAAACTAATCACCAGTACGGAGACCTTCTTCCACCCGTCAAATTCTGGGCCATGGACACTGAGCGTGAGTGTTGAGGCGCCCTACGCAAATCCTGTATATAACGTCCGCTTCTTAAGCTCTCGCATTTCTTGTACCGCATCACCGCCGAGTTCTGCAAGCGATGGAAAGAGGAGCAGCAGCGTACTTGCAAGACGCCGATCGTACGTGCCGCTATGCGTCTCGCACGCTGCCATCTGACCGCCCTCACCGTAGACGCGTCGCCTGACGCCAGACATCCGGCGGGCATTCGTGACGGTACTGCGCAACCCTGCACTGCTTGCGATGTTCTCCAAGGATCCGTTTTCGATGAGCTTCGCACAGGGTGCGCTGCGTGCAATGGCGTACATCGAGCCGAACCTCGTCATGCCAGAGCTGCTCGAACGCGCATATAGCGGGCTCGAGATCGTAAATGAAACGCACCGTACGACAGCGGTCATGACGATGCTATCCGGTGTCGCGCTGCCTCTCGTCTCCGAGCGCCTTTGGCTTGGCGGGCAGAAGCATGTTGTGCCGCTCCTGGAGCTCTGCATCCCCGGAATCGACCTTGTAAGCTGCGTGCGGTGTTATTTTGCGCACCGGTGATTGATCTACGTGCCTCTGCAGAACGACCCGGTCAAGACGCTCTGCGCGACAATGTTCATTACGACACTTGTGCAGCATATCAAGATCGGCGACGTCTCCGCACAGCAAGCCGGTATGCCGCTTGTGGATGATGCACCCATTGAGGGATTTATGGAAGTGGATGATACGGGCGAGTCCCGGCTGCCGGATGGCGTTGAGGCCGGATCGATGCCTGTTTTAAGCAGGTCGGAGGAACGTGCGCTCGCCAGGGATAGCACGGCTGGCTTCGCTGGTATGCCCAGCCCCCCTCTAACGTCTTTCGACGCAAATTCTGACATTTTGCACCTCAGACTGGGTGACGCTATTGTTCCGGCGGGTGTTCGCGCTGTTCGAGAACCTACCGGAAGAGGGCGGGAAGAAGAACACGACAGGAGGGAAGGTGGAGGAGAGCGTGCTGAAGGCGATCAAGAGCATGCTCGACGTTGTGTGCCAGCACCTGAGCGACACGCTATTTGACCTCGTGCTAAAGCTCGTGTTTGACTACGGCACAACAAATGCGAAGTCGAATGCGGTGCGCGCGTTCGGGCAGCTCGTCTCGTGCCTCGCGCACGTTAAGCCCGAGAAGACTATCGACCGGTTCCTGCCGTTCTGCATGGCACAAATCCAGGAGGAGCTCAAGCATGGCGCATCGAACATCCGGACGACGTCTACGCATGCTGCAGCGCCGTCGGACACGACCCTTCACTGGAGTACGTCCTTAAATTCGACCGTAGATGGGTGATTGACGATGCTCTGCAGACATGTCAATTCTACGTGGATGTTTCGGTTTCGGCGGCGTCGCGGTAAGGCACATGCGCTTTGCATTTCTGTTGGATGTTACTGACGGATATGCATATAGCTTGTCAAGTACAGGACACAGATCATCGAGCTGGCGTCCCTCCTTATTGACAAGACCAAGAGTGAGCGTGGATACAGCGGGACCGGCCGCCTTGTCAACCGCATCATGCACACCATGTCGACGGTGTATCCTGTGAATGCGCGTTTCGTCAACGGAGATGTGTGGGATGATCCTGGTTAGAACGCCAAAACAACGAGTATGACCCAATACTGAAGGTCCCACCGCAGCTTTCGATCAGAACCACATCTCGCAGTGGGGAAAGTTCTACGAGCCCGAAACCGTCAAAATTGAGTGGCATGGTACGCGCGCGATGTGTTATCGCCTCAACCTGTTCGCTGACGTTGTATGCAGTCCAATCGCGTGAGGAGATCGATTTCATTCTAGAGCTGCTGGACCAGATAGCCTCACCTGCCCTCGACAAGATCGAGACGCTGTTAGAGACAGCAGGCAAGTGGGACGGCGTCGCACGGAATGATTTCTGTCGGTCAGTAACCTCAGTCGATCCTCATTAACTTCAATCTCTGACGACGCATATATCAGGTATCTGCACGTCGTTAGGTCGGTCTGGAGTGGATTGCCGACGCTATTCCAGGAGGGTAAGAAGGAGGTTGTCAATCCGTGCATCAATGACGATGTCGAGCTTGCCGAGCTTCTCGTCACATCGCTCGATGTCAAGGCTGGCTTTGCGCTGAGCGACCCCACCGACCCACGGTACCAGAAGGCAGTTGCACACCGCAAGCGGTTCGGCGACGTCATTCATCATGCGTCTATCGCACTCCGCCAGCAGCACGAGGGCGAGGACCATATCGATGCTGTCATTTCCGTTTCAAAAGCGATTGACGTCTTCCTGTTGGAGTACGCTATGACACGAGCTGTCTTCGACTCGTTACGGAAGGCCTACACTTCAGCAAGAGAGTAAGTGTGATAGGCCATGGAATGTAGTCAGGCTAACTGTCAGATTGTCAGCGCAACCCGTATGTCACCAAAGCAGAAAGACAACGCCAGGATGGTATTCGTGAAGCGTGCTCATGTGTACCATGCCGGCAGAGTCTATATGCATGCCCTCTATCGTCGGCGGTCGCAGCTGGACGACGAACTTCTCCACGATCTCATTGAGATGTCCGTCTCCTCGTATACACGAGTGCGAAGGTACGCGTTTCAGAATGAAACGGATACAGTCAGTTGACCTCATATCAGGCATGCCCAAGCCGTCCTACATAACGCCTGCGGCGTAAGGAACTCTGTAGGTTGTAGTTAAAGAGGTTACTGACGTCTTCATAGTATTTCGTGCGGTCAACGAGGTTCAGTCTTCCGTACATGTTCAAATCCCTTGCCAAAGGAACCGATCCGGATCGCATGAAAGGAGCGCTCTATGTTTTGTGGAACAAAGGCACTGGTACGAGGTGCCGTTGTGTATGTTTTTTATGCGGCTAATGCATCTGACAGCTGCATATGCTCTTGCTGGTAAGACACTTGTATGAACCAGATCTCCAGATCTCAGTCTTGACCTGGGCATTGATCCTTAGATATGAACTTCCATGGGAAATACCTTTTGTCTTTGCTTGATTGCCAACACCAGGAAAAGGCACGTGTCAGTCATTGAAGAGGGTTCTTGACCGCTCATACAGTCGTTATCAGCCTTCGATCCAGAAGCTGGTTGGGAATCTCGCAGGGGATGCGCTGGCTTACCTGACTGAGGAATCAACGCATACGGACGCTTACACTGAAGAGACTCCTGGCGTCGACAATGCTCTGGCCGTTTTGAAGCAAGATTTTGCTCTCTCACCGGAAGACCACAAATTGCTCCTACGTGCTGTAGACAAATCTCGCGTTCGCGTCTTGAGAAAGAACGATCGTTATTCGGAGACTGTAAGCACCCTCTGCTTCTCATTCGGAAATGGTTTAAGCGAGCATTCCATCCATAGATCACTGGGATCCTAGAGATCGTGTCGAAGCCGACAACTCACGTACGTACCAGATTCACTTCGTGAAGACGGCTCTATTCACAACCAATCGAACAGTGGCGCTATGTGCAAATCGCGGCAAAGTTCCTCTATGGGTTACTCCGGAGAGACTTCGAGCCGACTCCCGAGGTTGCAAGTTTCTTCCTTCGGCATAGTATCAGTCCGCATCCTACGATCAGATCCACTGCCCAGAAGTGAGCATGTTGCTGTAAGGTCCCCTGTGCATTCAACTTACCGCATTGACAGGGGTGTGGTCAAGTTGTGCTGTCACATCAAGATCCGCACATTCTCCAAATCGAGCGAGGAGCTGTGGCTGGACGAGTGGTCCAACCCCCTGCGAACAAATATATCAACCTCCAGTCCATCTCAGCTCCAACAGATCCTCGATCCTCTCGTTCCCACGCAAGGTGATACTGGGTTAGTCCGTGTTTACCATCGTGTAGTTATTGGAGCTAACCCGATAGTTTCGTGCAGAGAGCTCTATGTGGATAAGATCAACACAGGTTTCGCTGTGTGGACGCCAACTATCAAGGCATACCGTGCTGTCCCGGAGGGTAGTTCGGCATTCACGTGGGAATCCTCTTCACAACCAGCTCTGCGGGCGATGAGCAGCATCTTGCAAGAAGAAAAGTTCTTCAGTGACCTCGTTGGACTCTGGGGCCAAGAATCAAGCCGAAACCAAGTGACACCAGAGCTCAGACCAGACAACGTGAATTTCATCAAGACACTAGGTTAGCTTAGTGGCATACCCGCAGAGGCTTTATTTGACGAAACACCTAGCTAAAATGTTCGAGCACGAGCGACTAGACACAATCTTGTCCGAAGTCGATCCCCTGATCACGGATATCGACCGATACAAACAGCGTGCAGGGGCAGAAATGCTTGCGGGCTTGCTACGAGGTACGTCGTAAATGGCTTTTCCCATGTTAGCCCTGATGCATCAATTACCAGGTTCCAAACACTGGCCGAAGCAGTGGAAGGATCGACTAACGTCTTGGACGGTAGAACGTCTCCAGCGCATATATGCACAGATGAAACCAGATACAGCTGCGTTCTGGGAGAGCTTGTTCACCGTCAGTCGAACCATACTGTATGAATGGCTTCGGTGTTGAAGCCTCATTACAGGAGCAACTAATAGACCGGGACCCTCGGCGTGCAAAACCGATCGTCGACTGGGTATTGTCACTGCCTTTGGAATTCCACAGTGATTCTGCCTTTGCCAGTGAGTTCCACCCTCGCTTCCTCATTTATTGTTCGTCTAAGTGCAGCCATGCATCAGTGAGCAAAACACTGTCTCTGTTTAACGTGGTTGTCGACGCTTTCGGCCCCCGTTTCCTTCCACTATGCGACAAATACATGCACATATTCTTTGACAATGCGGATACGGGATATGCTGAGGTGCGTGGACAAGTCTTGTGCGGTTACTCGGAGGGGATGCTCATTAAATTGTTTCATTCGTTAGATCCGTTCTCAGATTGCACAGAATATTTGCGTGATCATTGGCCTCCAGTGGCGGCCCGTATATCCATCTGTGGATGCATTCTTGATCGCATGTCGAGACAGCAGTGACCCCCTCCATATTCGGTGCGTCGACTGTCCTTGTTGTCGCTTGAGGTCTCCTCACATCTTTTGCAGAGACGCCAAGTACATCGACCGCACTGTTGAATTGGCTGAGCAGCTACCGAAATGGAAGGAAGAACGTCTACCTCCACCCCGAGTCAGCCAATCGCAGTATGACAAGGTTGGACTTACGAGTATGTCTCTATTCTGTATACTCTGTTCTTATCGTTGACGCTCGCCATAGTGTTGCAGTGGATCTGGGACTGCTCGCATGGACCTCAGGCAACATTGGTATTCCCGTATATCATCGCGTTGCTGTCAGTACCTCTTCGTTCTCAGCCCACCGTCTTTCTCACACGGTGATCATTGTAGACCTGAAGTATTGCGTATGTCGGATCTGAACGACAGCTCAGAGCTTCAAAGGTATAGTTCAGCCGTGTTATACGTGCTTTCTGCTGTCGCCCCACCACGAGAGTTCGTCGGGGTGATCATGGACATCTTCATCAGTGCAATCAAGTCAACTACTGTAAGGCGCATCCATTCCTCGTCTGCTTTCGTGTTCGTTGAATTTTCATCAGTCGTGGCGTATCAGGGTCAACGCTCTACCGACCCTCATTGTCTTCTTCTACCGCAACCTGATGGGCATGTCCAGCGGTGCAATCTCGAAGCTGATGGATGTCCTTCTCGAGTGCTTGTCCGATGAGAATGTGGAAGTGCGCGAGATGGCTTCCAAGATGCTGTCAGGCGTGGTGAGATGCTCTCAGCGCCAGAGCATTGTGATGCTGAAGGTTCGTTATGCCGTATCTCGCATCTCTATATCAGATGTTTACTGTCATTGAATCACAGGATCACTTCGTGTCCCTCGCTCGAAAGACGAAAATACCCAATCGACAGGATCCTACATATGCCGAGTCACTACGTTCTCTGCACTCAGCTATTCTGGGCGTGTGTGCGCTGATTGAAAGTTTCCCGTACTCTGTGGAACGATGGATGCCGCCCTTGACTGACGGTAATGCATGTCGTCTCGAGCGCTCCGCTCATGCTGATTCATTGTTCTCAGTCTTGGCGATGCACGCGACGGATCCATTGCCAATCTCTACGACAATACGAAAATGCGCATCAGAATTCAAGAAGGCAGGTTTCACACCATCTTCATATTTAAATTTCACGTACTAAACAACATGCGCACTGCAGACCCATCAGGTTTGCCAAGAATAATGTTAAAATTCTCCCACTGGTACTAACCCCTATCGTTAGGACACATGGCACAAGGATCAACTCGAGTTTAACGAGGACCAACTACAGAGCCTGTCAACCATGCTCGTCGGAACATCTTACTGTACGTTTCCAGTACGCAATGAGTCTCGACCTTGCTGATCATTGACATCTGCAGACGCTTAGCTCTGCAAGTTCGCTCTGCTGTCCTGCCGCTCTTGTCATCGCACGTCTGGCTCGCATATCATCTACGGACACTGCATGTATAGAAACGCTCTCTAATTATGATAGTTCGTGATCATTGGTTGCAAGAGTCATTTGCGCCGAGACAACATTGCCGTCGGCGGGAGCGATAGTACTACCAAGGTGTACGGCTTACAGGGACCTCAGCAGGGACATCCGAATAGTCTCCATTGAGTCACGAACGTGGAAAGAAAGTGCCTCTTGCACGGCATCGAGTATAATGGAGGGGGCATGCGAAGAAGACAAGTGCTACGACCACAATCGATGCAGCGCTAGGACGGCCGCCCAGGACGAACGTTTGGCAGTGCAGGTGTGATCGATCCCTCGTGTTCACGGGCACAGTCATTGCCATTTCCAAGACCATCGGCGAGGATCTCAACGCGCACTCTGTAGCAGGCCTACAGACGATCCTGCACGTCGCCATAATGATGCCCATGACTCCAGTGACCGAAGTTTAGCATCCGCGCTAGTCATCGACTGCACAGGAGATAGGATCAACTGCATTGCGTGCAAAGCTTAACTTTGCACGAGGCTTGAATTAATGAACTGATTAATACGACCGTCGAGAGCGTGTACTCACAAGATGCTGAAAGCGCGTTAGCAGGTCCCGGCCAGACAAGCTCCTCTGGTTCTTTCGAGCTTATTAATTGAATGGTGTTCCCTGCATAAATATTCCCCGGTGCGCGTACATGGTACTTGACACGGACAGAAATATTGCAGGGACGCCAAAGCGCAGCGAACGAGAACACGCTGCGGTTCCGATGGTCATATCCTGCAGCCGCAGATCATGACATCAATGCGACGCTCGCACGGAGATCTCTGAAGACTGAAGCTCTTCGCCTGTCCACATACATACTAACCAAGAGTGTGCAAGCACAAATGAATCGCAGAAATGAGGAAGAGGACGGCGACTCGGCTTGACTCACCCTAGATGATTATGTGTCTCCAATAAACACATCGGACAGAGATATGGCCGCTAGGCCCGCCTTTTAGTCAAGAGCGGCCATGGCGTGTTTGGGGTAGCATCTCTCGAGGATCGCGTTCGGCAAACTGTCACATCCGATTAAGTACGCTGCACGTCCACCGTAGGTACAAATCCAGTCCGTTACATGTCTGGACAGCAGGGTCCCGGCAGGCGCTATGAGGTACAAGGAGAGTAAGGCAACCGCACGAGCGCCCCGGGGGTGAATGCTCATTATCGGCGCCGGGAAAGCTTCAGCTCGTCGGAAGCTCTGGAAGTGGAAGCCTCAACTTCGCGGCTAGACGGCGAAGGCGAGGGGCGTGAGCATCACGACATCCTCACGTGTGTGGAGGAGCGCAATGATCAGAACGCGGACATGAGGTAACCGCGAGGCGGTCATCGGAATGTGCGACTGGGGCGAATGTCAGGATCGTGGGACAGGACATGGTGCAATTTTCAGACTGCTGATACCAATGCTGTGTGCAGCGGGATGCCCGAGCAATGTCTGAATCCACCTGCAAAAACCACGAGAGACCATGGGTTGAGCATGTGTTCAGAAGTGAAAGATAAGCCTTCGGAAACTGAGCTGAAGAGCTAATCATAGCGTCACACTTCTCGAGTGCGGCGCCGAACATACAAGGCAGAGTTCGGTGGAAAACTCATTGAGGCGGAAATGAAATGAGATCGGTATCGAATCGATGGTGGACATGAAATCGCGGCTCGCGATGCGTGGAGGAGCTGATGCTGGCTGCAGCGGGCTTCGAGGGGTTCACGACGATTGACTCGCGAATCAGTGACACCGTACGGGCAGAAGCATCGTAATTCGTCTAAGTCGTAACAAGACGTACTAACGTTAGGAAGACTTACTTTAGGTGCGGAGGTCGACCCTTTGCGCAGTGGATGAGCGCTGGCAAGTTAATAACGAGACGTGGAGAGAACGGGGAACGCTGAGCCGAGTTAGAGCTGGCCAGGCGAACACCGTTGCATTGACTTTGACAACCGGGTTGAAGAGCTCTCAGTCAATCAACCGAATAGCAGGGCGCAGAGATGAAACGACCTAGAGCTGCTAGGAACAGGCGATTTGCTCCCGCATCTTGGACTGGCGCCGGAGGGATGCCACGTGACTTGCGCAGTTGACAGCGAGCGCTGCACCTCGGCCCTCCCGCGCGCGCGGTTGTCGTCGAATGGGCTGGAAAGTGAGCTAGGGACGTGGCCAGTGCTTAGTTTGCACCTCAGCTCAATAGCGAGAGGGAAGACGGGGTTGGAGGGAGGGCTGAAGACGCTAGGGGCGTGGGAATAATCGGAAGGGTGGGAAAGTGGGGGCCGAAAACGGCGGGGGGGGGTGGGCTGGATATCGATGGAGGGGTGGATTCAGAGGATATAATCACGGAGAGAGTTGGAGGAGATAGCTACCAATACACGAGCAGTGAGCGTGGAGAGTCGTCGTGCTGGAGCCTGGACGCGGACGCCCCACAAGTGCAGCACATAGTTGGCAATCGCCGCCGCGAGCAGGGCACGTTGCAATCAAACCCTGAACTTCTTCCGTAAGGCTGTCGCAAGGCCATACCCCCTCCCTCCTCCCTCCCTCCTCGCCATCCGCAACTCTCCAGCGAGGTCACATCCGTCCTTCACCCCACCATCACCACACTCCCAGGCCAAGCTTACCAACCGATATATCTAACACGCGATTCCGTCCTCCATCGTCACGACCTCAGAGCGCGCGGTTTTCTAGCTTTTTATACCTTTCTTCCATTTTCGTCCTAGACCTCTCGTCTTCGCCTGCTTCTGTCGTCCTTCCTGCACGACTCCAGCCTCAAGACTGAGCCAGTCTCTTGCTCTCACGCCCTCATTGCGCCTCACGACCCTGCATACTCCATTCCCGCTCACGACATCACTTGATTATTCCTAACATCATCCTCAAGCACTTTTTATCGACCAACCACCATCGGAACGTGTCAGCACCAAGTTATACTTAACTCGTGAGCTTTTCTCCCTACCCCGTTCTTCCTTCGCGATGTTGAGCTTACTTCAGATTGAAATGATCCATGACGCAGTTACGAACTCATCGCCCAATACCACACCATTTTTCTCTCACAACTCTGACAACGTCATCTCCCCAACCCAATCCAAAGCCAACGCCAATCTCGCTCCCGGATCCAGAGATATGCTTCCAACGCCTATTTCTTCAAGGAGAAGTTCGGCTAGATTGTCAAAAGGTATGTTGTCCGCTGTCGACCTCTTCTGACTTTGGAGAGTTAATCGTCATATTTTTTCTACCAGAATTGTCAGAGCGTCCCATGATGTCTCCTCCAAATAATGGCTCTCGCTGGAGGTTCAATGGTACTGGCCAGCTGATCGACTCTGCGTCGCAAGAGTGGGATATTGCCGACGAGATTGTCAAGTTGCAAATTGGCGTCAACGACGAAGTGGACGGCTCCATCCGCACCCCACCGCAATCCAAGGCTGCCGCGGCAGCCATGGTACAGATGCATGAGACGTCCCCGTTGGAGACGGCCTCGGAGGATAGTCTAGATTCTAACTCGTCTAATCCTTTGGATCAGTCGGGTAACCTTGCTTCTCACTCCCGCGGCTCTTCAGCCGACACTACTGGCTCAGCTTTGTCGGGTAACAGCCAGACTCTTCGCGCTCCTCCCTACACACCTCTCAAAGTAGGAGCCGTTGGCGAATCCAGGAACAGGCCTCATTCGTACAGCGGCGGGCTTTCCAGTGCGGACCTCGTCCTTCTTCAACAAGCGGGCGGCAGCTCAGGAGAGACATGGACTCCTCCTAATGGTACGCCAGAGAGGTCGCAGCAAGTGGATCAGCCGACGTATCCTTCTCTTGCGGGAGGTCGACAGGAGCAACAGCAGACGATGCCTTCGGGTCCTCGTCCTGATGACTTCCAGGTGGATTACCAGATGCAGCAGCGTCAATTCAGTCCTCTCCATCAAGCGCCTGGCGCCGCGCCCAACAACGCTTCTCCTCCTTCGGGATATGCCCCGGCCCGGGCTAACAACGTGGCTGCAAACATGCCATTCCGCCAGGTCCCTAGAGGGTTCAACCCACAGGTGCAAGTACCGCCCGTCCTGCAGAGCCCTACGAACTTCGGCTATCCTGCCCTCCACACTGCGCCTATGCCTATCAACAGTACGCAGCAGCAGCAGCTGTACGAAATGATGCTTCCTACACCTCCTCTCGAGAATCCAACGATGGCTCGCCTGCAGCAGCAGCACGGCGTCTTTCGCCCAACGCATCAGCATTCCGCGTCAGATCCGGCATCGCTGCGAGACCCCGCGGCGATGGCGCTACTGAACAACAACATTCAGGCGTTCGCCGCGAGCCAAATGTACCCTACGATGCCGCCGCCTGCCGCACTTTCCATGTTTAACCAGTTCTATGGTCAGCTGCAAGAGCCGTACGCATCTGATATGGCAATGATGGCACGGCTGCAGGCCCAGTACACCGGGCCATACAGTATGTCTGTGCCTGGACAAAACGGGGGCGGAGCCGCTCCTGGCGGAATGGGATCTATCAGTCCTCTGGGCAACGGCCCGAGCGCGAACAACCGCAAGCTAGGACTGTACAAGACGGAGTTGTGCAGGAGCTGGGAGGAGAAGGGGAGCTGCCGCTACGGCGCGAAGTGCCAGTTCGCACACGGCGAAGAGGAGCTGCGCAAGGTCTCCCGTCATCCCAAGGTGCGAATTTGAAATTGCTACTCTGCCAAGCGTGTTTCCTGACATTGGCTCGCTCCATTAGTACAAAACGGAAATATGCAGGGTGCGTGTGGTTCTAGCTTGTGGAAGCGTGGAAGTACTGACCCGCCTTCAATGTATAGACGTTCTGGGTGTCTGGCTCGTGCCCGTACGGCAAGCGGTGCTGCTTCATCCACACCGAGCTTCCCGCTTCTGGGGCTCCTCCAGGGGCAGATGGGGCCCCTCCGCCGACAATCCCTGATGGACGCGCCCGCTCTTCAAGCACCAATAGTGACCCCAATGACGTTTCTAACTCGTCCCTTCTTGCGAGGATTTCTGCAAAGCGTACCCAAGAAGGCACAATCAATTCGGGGTCGGGGAGCGTTAGCACCACCCCGCCGTCGACTGGGTACCAGATTAACGGACGCCCGGGTGCACTTCGAGTGGACACATCCGTGCTGGATGCGGCTAGCAACTCGAAGCAGAACAAGTCCGCGTATCCAACGTTTGCCCATAATGGTATCCTGATGCCTGCTGGCGAGGAGGCCACTGCTCGTTCCCCCGGCCCTGTGACTGCGGGTCCCGACTTTGGCAGGCATGCTGCTTCCCGAATGGATATTGTGGGCTCCCAGGTATGCATGATGTACTGCTGAAGCAAGTATCATTGGCTAATATGATGTGCGCAGCAACGAATGAATAAGACCTCGTCCGGTTCCAATGTGCGCCATTCATTCAACGGCAGCGAGGTGCAGCTCGACTTCAGCAGCACCACTACTCCGACAGCGACCAATTCCCAGCAGTCACAACTCACGTCATCCCCGCCGGAGCCACCGAAAAGCGCTTCGCGTATCAACGGACATATGAGGTCCGGCAGCGCTGGGAACTGGGGAAGCACGACCCGCGCGAACCACCTCACAGCATACCCGCTTTCGTCCATCCCTGGTGGTGAGCTCAAGACCAATTCTCCTTGGGCGGATTACCCCGCGGGCTCGCGCCTCGCTGAAAAAAGCTGGGTCTGAGTAGGAGTTTCTAGTTGGTACCTGCGGGTGCGGGGATCACATGGAGGGTAATGTATTTTGATCACATCTGGCATGGACGTTTGCACCGGCTTCCCGTCTTTCTGTTCAGTGTTGCGGAACACGGGCGTCGGCATGCCGCTTTTCTTTTGCGCTCAGGAGCATGCTCAATCACAATGACCATCTACGTTCGCCTGTTCATATTGTTTGTCCTAATCGTTTCCCTCCTCCCCTACCGTCTTTTTCTGCTCGTCCTCATCGCTCAGTTTCCTCCTGCTCATGTCGTCGAAATCAGTTTGTGACTTATTCTCTTGACACCACCTCGGATAGCTCCACATCGCTCTGTCCACATCTCACTCCATCGTCAACACATGTTTATCTTATAAGTCAATACAGTCTGCTTGCGTTTCCGTTATTCGATCTGACGTCATGTTCACGGACTTTGAACGAGCAAGAGTTGTTGCAAGGTGGGTGTACAAATGAGCATAGTACATTGTACGGTAAATAGAGCGTCGAACAAATTCCCGTTCATGCATCTATCACACTGCGAAAGAAAGAAACTAACCATAAATGCAGAAGACATCGTTCAAACGCATCCCAGTTCACGAATCTCCCTGCGGAACCCTCTCATACGACATTGTGCGTATCCCAGGTAGTCAAACTCAGGTTCGCCGTCCTTTCCTTCCACAAATTCACGCGCCTGGACCACACCCCACACCGCCCACATAGCGTGTGACGCGGGGCTCCATGCACGAACCTGATCGTCCAGCTTCCGCATCTCGTCCTCCATCTTCGCGTCTGACAACTTGGTGGGGGCGGGAGAAGGAGAAAGTGCACCCGAGAGAGCGACTTGCGTGAGATACGCTCGGTAGAAATTGCGTCGCTCCTCTCGAGTCGGATATTTCGCGGGGTCGAGGATGTGCGGTGTGCTCGAATGATAGTCCGCGGTCCACTCGTGGAAGTGGTTAGCAATATCGAACGCCGCGGCATTCGGCGCGGCGTACTCGAAGTCGACCACGATGACCTAAAACAGGGATCTGCGTGAGCACGCGCACATACACGAGGATCGGTGCCAGAAACTCACCTGGCGGTGCTCCGGCAAACCGTCCTTGAGCGTCTTAAGTCGTAGGAGGTTCCCATACTGAGCGTCATTGTGCGAGAACACGCGCCTGCTCGCGCCCGCGCGTGCCTCGTTCTCATGCAGCCACTGCGTATATTTAGCCCATTCCTTCTCGAAAGTGTCCAGATCCAGTGCCGCGCGCACGGAGTCCGGGGCAGTGGGATACGCGAGGACCTCTCGCGCAAATCCTAGCCATGACCTGACATTCTGCTTCGCCGCAAGGGTGCACTCGTCTCGTGCACCGTCGCGGGCGGGTGCCGTGGCTTCCATGGCATCAATGTCGACCCCGTGCAGCTCTGCCATGCGCGCACCTATCCACGAGCTGATCTTTCTGTCACGCAGATCAGTCTTGGTGAGGGTGGTCGAGTCGAAATACTCCTCCACGCGACCGTTCTCGAAGGTGCCGTATACACGTGGAGCGATGCGGTATCGGGATGAAAGTACATGCAGGGTATGCAGTTCTCGCGGGCGAGAAATGAGGGAGCCCGAGGAAGGACCGTAAATGCGAAGGAGGAGGATGCGCGTGCTCGGAACCGATGGGCAAGAAACAAAGAAGACGGCATTCGTAAGAGAACCTGATACTTTCTGGATCTTGATTTTAGGTGGGGTGATGTCTGGATTTGTCCAGGAAGGTGTCCTGACGGAGTGAAGAATGTCGAGCAGATCCTCTGCGAAAGCAGCTGCCTTGTATCGGCTGTGAAAGTGGACGTGAGCATCGGCTGGGATGAGGACCGAAACTAGGATCAGACCAAACTAGAAGGCTCTGTCCTGTCCCGCAACACGTTAGCTGACTGGCGAGGCCAGCGCGAGTCGTGCACGGAAACTAAGATTGGGATGCTCACCGTGCTTCCAATCTGCGTGAGGAGTGACGCAGGCCTTCGAGGCGGACAACATCTACGTCACCCTCTTCGAAAGGGATGGAGACTGAAGATGCAGAGTACGCCGGAGATGTTCTGACCGTAACATCCAGGGACTGCGAAGAAGAGGTCGCCACCCGCCTGAGCGGGGGGGCCGACCTTCCATACGGTGTCAGCGAAGGTACTGACACCGAGTCTGGACCAACGGTGGGTGGCATGATGGTGGTTTCGGCGGCGAACGAGGCCAGACGAGAATGGGAAATCACGTTGAGCAACTTGTGCAAAAGTGACGAGGTGGAGTTAGCACGGTATACGGCCGATTTGGCCATATGGGGAACTTGACTGAACTGAGAGGCCGACTGTGCTATTGAGAAATAAATGCTGAGCCCGTCGAGGAAGGTAGGAAGACAAAGGAGGCAGTCACACGACGGGTCGATTATGAGCGTCGGGCGTAAGGAGCACGCACTGTCCATGCGCCCGATAAACATATCATTCCCACATTGCACCCCACACGTAAAATCGTTATCTCCCATCTCAGGCCTCAGGCCTCAGCCCCGAGGTTGGCTGCGTTTATTACCTGCCACACCTAGCTTGCTCTCGTCCAGCATCCCAGTGAAAGCCGAACTCAATATTCGACTATTCCGATCATACCTATTATTCGACCGTAGCTGATGAGACCACGATTGCCGTGTCAGTGTTCTCTGAATCGGCCCCGCTATGAACGCAGCCCCGATACTCGCGAGTAACATACAACTCGTGGCCTCGCCTGCAGGGCCGATGTGAACATTTAATTATGGAGACCAAGCCGCGATGTTTTTAAGCGCTTGAGGCCCTACGTTCCTGAGTCGTTCTTGACTTCTTTTGAACGCATTGGTGGCTTCATCACAGCGTGTTGATACCTTCGACTTCGTGCTCCGAGTGGATGGACACCACTCCATCAAAGTTCTGGCCGAGGGAAAGATTAATTTTGTGGAACCGCAGGCAGTGGCGTCATCACGCCTGTTCTGGTTCTGCATTGTGGCACACGAGAAGCGTCGGCGCCAGTAAGTCGAACAGTTCCTCTCGATGCTTGCATGCCGCCAAGTATTCAAATGCGAAGGACGTCTTCCGTCGGCCTCACTCATCTGACTGCCTGAAGTCCACTCACGGCCTCGGAATGCCGTCAGAACAACCAATATCCTCGCTCGTGTTTGCAATCCGAGGGTACTGTATTGTTACAGCTTTCGGTGAGCATCCTCCTGGAACACGGCACGGTACATTGTCCTTCCGTTCTAAATGTGGTTCTTTTGGCGCCTCGAGCATACACAGTCAATACAGAGACTACTAGTCATCGCGCAACTAGACATATTTTCCATCAGCATTGCGTAGTGAATCGTCTAATCGACTTCTTGCAACTGCAGATCGAAAAAGTCAATTCGCTCCTAATATCGACCCTCAACACTTCATTCGACATTAGAGAGTGGAAGATGGTCTCGCTGACCCCGGCGATTCCATCACCGAGGACACACACCAGTGACGTTCTTCCCCACCATCGTCTTGTGAACATCACGCCGAAGCAATACCTCAAGGCGGTTGGTGACTCAACCGGCTCCCCTTTTCCCTCGTCAAAGCCTCCGAGTGGATGTTTAGCCATGGGCTAGGCCTGCAGGACGTAAGACGGGTGTCCAGCAAACTCTCCCCATCCTGCTTCGCGGCGCTATATCTCCTCATTGCCTTATGAGGCTGTTTCCAATGCCCCGCCATCTTGGCGCAGAACTACATCTGGATGTCAATCTCGAGAAGAGTCCTCGCGTGGTCAACTGATATGCTGTGGGTCTACGTCGGGGAGTCTAGACTTGGAACAACTTGACCAGCGCAGGATGCCATGAGAACGTTGTAGCGCCGTTATGCCATTAGAGTTTGCACGCGCCCATGTTCAGATTCGCGGCAATGACAACAACAACAATTGTTCTGGGTGTTCCCCTTCAGAAGCGGACCTTCTGATACTGTCGCGTCTGTGGGTTTTGTCGCATTCGAGGGCACTGATTCCGGCGCTTAGCACGAGTGTGCGATCCAGCGGTGACTGCGCACGACCGAGAAGAGTTTTCCCGCTGGACTTTGTATGCAGGAATCGAGGACATGAGTAAATCCAGGATCTCAACGATCTACAGCGGCGTTGACGTGAGAGCGATCGTCGGCAGGTTCTTGTTTGCGGCGTGCCCGTGTGGGTCCCTCTGGATCCCCCATCGCCTCCCCAAAACCTTCCGAGTTTTGGTAGATCAACACAATACGTAACTGTATGCATACCGTAATAAAGATAGTGTAGGACGGGACGGAAGGCGGCAGTCAACAATTCCATGGAACAGTCCAGCCAAGACTCGCAAATATCACACACCGGCCTCCCCTGTAAACACCACAGCCGGGGGTTGCGTCAGAACAAACTCTGACGATTTTTCATGATCTCCGGTATCGCTTCCCTCAGTTGACAGGTTGCGCGTGAAGATCGAAATCTGTTCGCGGAGTGTCAGTGAGCCTAGTCCGAAAATGTCAATTAAAAACACCGACCATGAAGGCTGCACCTAAGCATGGACAGCAGACAGTCCATATGGACTGTTCACACAGCGCGATGAGCTAGAATTCCAGTAACGTACACGGTACGTACCCGTATTGACAATGATAACGCGCGTACCACCTCCGCCTTAAGCTCGGGCGATTGCAGGGCCGAAACGTATTCCACTATGGTAGAGGAATCTACCCCGGGTGGAAGGGTCTTCGATAGACGGCTCTCGAAGATAGCACCAGCGATGGTCTAGACAACAATAAAGAGGAGACCGGCCGAGACTACAAACACTAGACGCACCAGCCCAACGGTTGCTCCTGTGAATCGGACCAAGAAGAACGCGCTCGTCCCGGATGCCGTGTCCCGACGTTGTAGTGCACGCGTGAACACCTGATACGGTGCGTGGAAGAGCATCCCAATGCCCAGCCCGGCTATCAGAGGATAGACGCTGTATAATGCACGCGTCGTATTTTCATTAAGTAGGATCATGAGACCTGATAATTGGTGAGTTGGGAGGATGCAGAGAACATTAATATGACACACCGAACCCTAGCGTTGAAACAAAGAGGCCAGCACAGATCATAAGTTTTTGTCCACTCGTATCCGATCGCCGTCTTTGCCAGTATCCAATAAACCATGCACCTGATCATGAATTGATAAGAAGTAGGCGAGCTCAAAGCAAAAATGGCTCACATGGCATAGATGCCAGTGCAGATCCTAGAGAATAGGGCATCAGTGTGACACCGGCCTCCAGAGGGGAGCGACCGTCGACAGTCTAGATTATCAGTCAACGAACTGCCAAGTTGGCGGGACACAGAAAGGCATACCTGGAAGAACAGTGCTAGATAAAAAGTGCCTGCATTGAATGCGAAGTTATGGAGGAAAACGATGATCAAGATGATGACTAAATTGTATCAGTTGAATGAGTACTATGTCTATGTCTTGCCTCTCACCAATAGTCAAATCCTTGAACATTATTGGAGGAAATAGGGCGTCCCGCTTCGTCCGCACCTCGTAGAGTCCACCGCCCACGAGGACCACGAGACCGATGATAATCAGATTAAGCGTAGAAGGTGCACTCCCTGATTACAATCATATGTGAAAGAACGAACAGGAAGAGACGGAGAACTCACATCCGATGTCCGCGGCAAGATTGAAGCCAATCACAATACAGCTGCTGCCGCCCATGAAGAGAACCCTGGTGGAACAATGACTTGGGAACTTCTCAATCGACTACTCACTTACAATCCGAAGAAGTCGAACGTTCTCCCGAAACGCCGCCATGATACTTCTGAAGAAGATCCTAGGCTAATGTGGCGAAGCGACAGCCACAATACAACGAAGGCCACAGCGCATATTGGTATATTGAGGTAGACTAAACCATTCCTTGAGTAAATGTCACGTGGAGCGTATAGTATTAAACTTACAAGCCCATCTCCAACTCAAGACGCCGGCGTCATCTGGAAAGTGATTGTGTTCAGTCGGTACGTCAACAATGTCAGCGTAAGACGTACCGCTGAATAGCCCGCCTAGGATAGGACCAGCGATGGCGGAGCAAGCCCAAGTGACACTCAGAGCCTGTGACCACTTCGCCTGGCTTGGAACATCAACGATCTCCGACGTAATAGTCCATACTAAGCTAACAATCCCCCCTCCGCCTATACCTGCTAGCGCGCGGGCCAGGATAAGCCACTGAATACTCTGATGGCGAGTATCAGACAAGCGAATAGATCGTAATGGTCAACGCATTACCTGTGCCGCACCACAAAGCGCCGATCCCAATGCGAAGATGAACATGCTGCTGTACAAGACAGTCTGACAAATCCGATCAACATGACTTCGTCGAGAGGCATTAATTGGGCGAACCGTGCGACCAATCAGATCGGATACCTTCCCATACAGTGGCTGGAATGCTGTCTGCGTGAGCATGTACGTTATAGATACCCATGTGTATTGTGCTTGAGAAGCCGAAAAGTGGCTGGTAATTGTGGGCAAAATAGTGGACACGATTGTCTAGTGCAGGATGAAACAATAAGGAAGGCACAAAAGTCTGAACTAACATACCGCGTCGGTAGTAGCAAGGAACAGTGTTAACGCAGCGCTGGGTGAGTTGGCGAAATTGAAAATGGTTATAACCGAGTACTAAGAATGAATGACCCTTGCTTACCCGACATGCACGAAAAGAAGTCGCAGGACAGATATCCGGGACGGTTTTGGTTGGTTGTATACAACCAGGGTAGAGCTTGATGCGTGAGATTGTGGAGAGCCGGGGGAGGAAAGATCGCTCGTGCGTGAAGATTCAAAGGAAGGTCTCGCAATTTGGACCTGTTTCTCTTTTTCGCAGTGGCAACAAGTAGACAGTGGCGAGACCACACGGTGAATGGTCGTATCCTGTGGCTCGACTGAGAGCGCAAGACAAGGCTCGGTGATCAACATTTGAGGGAAGCTCAGTGACTCGTGGCTTGCAAGCGGCGAACTGGGGAGGTAACCAACAGCGAAGTTGTGCACCAACAGACACGACGAGCTCGAGAATTTATACGACCCGTGGAGCGAAGCCCTCGGACCTGACAGAGTCCCCGTGTTGTCGAAGAAAACGTCATGACCGGAGGGTTTCGAATAATGCAAAAGAGAGATTCTTCGTTCCTTGAAAGAGGTTCCAATGTGAGATTTCTGGGGCGATTTATTAAATTGAAGACTAACATTTGATCTTGTGTTAGGCTTTTGGACCCTCTTTGGCGGAGATTTACAAAGCCTAGACTGCGAAGATCGAAGAAGCCTCTGCGAGAGCTGTTTAGATGAGAAGCTGCATATGGAGCCTCAATCAACCACAAAAGTGGAACCGGGACAGCCGTGAGCTCCAGGTACCGTCATATGGAGGTCATGGAGTCGAAAGTGGCCACGACATGGAAGTATTCGCCGCAGCGATAGCTGACCTATCGGGAAGCTCAATGGCCGTTACGTACGGAAGCGGCGATTAAGACTGGAGATATTGGCGTTTATGTTCAATGGTGCAATCAGAATTAGGTGTGAACGAAACTCAAGAGGAACTAGCTAGAAGACATCCCAAGGCATCCGGAGAGACTTGCCGGATCCGGAAATAGCAGGAAGGGACCTTATCGCGGTGGACGTTTCGTGTCGCGGCGCTGCCTCGAGTGTCGCTTGCAGCAATTGGCGAGCACCTAGAGAGAATGAATGCGACTAATTCTTCCGAAAGAAAGGAATCAGAACATCCCACACAAACTCTCATCGTGCCAACGCGACTATTAATCGACAAGAACGTTCTCGACCCGGCCAATTGGCACACCCGCCAAACGCAATTATGGCACCGACCCTTCTCGATAGATGCAGTACGTACACGGGACATGTCCCATTTCCGCCCGTACGTCCCGTAAGAAATCCATATTCTAGTCTAAGATGTTGGGAGCAACAATTCCATGGGTCGAGACCAGCACTGCAGACACCACGCGTGTCGCGATCTCCATACCAGGACAGTACTACTGCAGCCATCCACCTACGCAGCTGCCCTCTTCAGACGGTCCCGTTCTCGTTCCCCATCTCTCAGGGAGGGTGTCGCTTGGTCCTTGGCGCCATCATCTGATACCGTCGGATGGAGGTTAATGATGGGAGGTGGTCAATACAATTTGAAGCGGAATGAGCATGAAGGGGGATTAAAGTCCGATAAGCCCTTTGATCGCAGTCCACGCGCGAGAGGCCCAGCCACCTGGGGACGCAGAGAGATGAGTGGAAGAGACCGTACCATTTTCGTCAACTGTCGAAGCAGCCGATTCTCGTTCGTTTGGAGATCCCGGATCACGAGAGGTCGGACCGCGCGACGCTTCTGTTGTGGCCGACTTCCGGCCTTCTATGTCATCTGCGTACTGTTGTAGAATTTCTCGTTGTCGCGGCGTGAGCGAGCTGGAGGTGACATATTAGTACTACAACAGTTGCTAATGGAGCACAAATCAACGCACCGAGGTAGTTGCACTGCAAAGGTGACAAACAGATCTCCTTTATCTCTGCCAAACACTGAGGCTACGCCGCGACCCTTGAGAACCATCTCTTCACCCTGTTGCGTGCCCCCCGGGATGCGCACATCTACATCCCCATCAAGTGTTGGTACGCGAACTTTCCCCCCAAGGAGAGCAGCGTGCAGAGGGACACGTGCTTCATGGTGCAAATTAGGACCCTGGCGTCGGAAGACCTTCGAAGAAGCGACGTTCACTCGAACGAGCAGGTCGCCCCGTCTGCCCTTGCCCGATATTGGTGCATCGCCTGCATTCGGAACCCTGATAGTCATGCCATCCTCCACGCCTAAACAACCAGAGTCAGATGAGAGTATCACCTATGAATAAACATTTGGGACTCACCTGCAGGAATATCAACCTTGACTGATTTTTGTATCCGAACTTGTCCAACTCCCGAGCAATGCCCACACTGGCTGCCGCGAGGTACGGTGGATCCGGTCCCTTTACAGTCGGGACAGGTGCTGGCCATCTGAAACCCGTTGTCGAGGACGAACGTTCTGGCACCAGTCCCCCCACACGAAGTACAGGAAGACCGCTTCGCCCCCGCCTTCAACCCCGTTCCGGAACACGTCGAACAATTCTCAATGGGGGTCAGGGTCATTGTCCGCGACGTGCCTTTGCAAGCCTCCATGAAGGTCACGCCAATTGCTGCCTCTATGTCACTCCCCTGTGTCTCTTCCACGTGGCCTGGACCACGTGACCTGCCCCTCCCCCCAAAAGCACCAAAAAGCTGTTCAAACAGATCCCCTTGACCTCGAGCCCCGCCAAAGGAGGCGGAAAAATCCTGAAAACCAAAGCCGCCAGCACCGAACGGATTGCGCGCGTTGGGGTCGAAACCAGGCTGCTGAGACGCTGCGCCATATTGATCATAGCTAGCTCGCTTCTTCTCATCTTTTAGAATCTGCGCCCCTTACTCAGAAATAAAGTGTACGAATGGGGATGAAGAACTCACATCGTAAGCCTCTTGGATCTCTACGAACTTCTCCTGGGCGCCCTTGTCCGGGTTTGTGTCCGGATGGTACTTGCGAGCGAGCTATACACTGGTACTTAATTCGAAGTCAACGTGTTATTGGCAAAAGAACACGCACGGAGAAGTACACCTTCTTTATCTCAGCTGCGTTGGCATCCTTATTCACGCCCAGGACTTGATATGGGTCTTTGGGCGCACGACGAGCCGAAGATGCATGAAAAGAGCGCTGAAAACCCCGCTCAGCACTCAGAATATATAAGAGATATGGGAAAGTATACCTTCCTACACTCTCGGGTGAACGCGGCTGGTAGTCTCGGATGAGCTCTCGTGGAAGATGAACTCGGTGTGCCCGGAGTGAAGCAGAGAGAGAATGTCCGAAGACTGCTCCCGGAGTGCGCATGCGAGCAAGGGGTGCATGATATGAACGAGAGGGCTCTTTGAGAAGACAATCGAGGGGGCATTGATGGCCTGCAACGAGTCGGCCTGCACAAGGTGACGACAGCGGAGGTTAGTGAGCGCGACGATGTAATTGGCGGACATGTCGCGCAGGGCCGAAATTTGGAATTCCCACGAATCACGTGGTAATTCGAGAGTCTTCTAGCGGATAGTCGACAAAAAAGGCAATACTTGCCAAATTCGTTCGACCGTGTGGTGACATCCTCCTGAGCCTACCCCCACGCCACGCTGAGAAACTGACATAAGTAAATATGCTCGGTGGTGCATTAACTGTAGGATCATTCTAGGAGCTGGCCGATTAGGGTCGCGATCTAGGGAAACCACTAGCCGGCCACTAGCCTTTAGGGTGCCTATGACCGTCAAACACTTCAGAAGTGCCCGTAGCCGGAGCGTGTCAAAGGCCTTGACGTATGTCGAGGCGTTCGGTATATGCAGCTCTCCTTCGCCGAGGCACTGTCGCGCTGAGCACTCAGTACTTGAATGCCCCACGGGAGTCTCTGCGTTCGAAATCAAGGTGGTTGGAATATGCAACTTACGTAGACACTCGGCTAGTAATACGATCCTGCATGGAGCAGACGGTTGTAAATGCTACTAAGTCAAACGCAAACACTGACATCCGTTCGTCGGCTCCGCACGATTTGCTAGATGCAGTCTTGCGTTTAATTTAGCTGGCTAGTAGTTCGGACATGTCTACAAATGAGTGATCATTTTCCGGCATGGCATTACGGCCAATGCAAGCCTTGCGGTAATCAATGATCTGGGAAATGATTTCTCCCATTAACGAATCGTCAGAAACAATAGAAGTCCGCCAGAGTTCCAGCGAACCCTTTTTCCATGTCCAAATGCACTGTTCGGCATCGCAGGGATGATGGTGAGGTCAAGCAGTTCAGGCTGCCATCGTATAAGCACACTTCAGGTAGGTTCAAGAAGAATTGGGAAACATCAATGAAGGCGAGCCTAGATCGATGCCGACACAAAATGATGGAATGAATGAGGGGAAAACATACGAGCACCGCAGTACTTGCCCTGGATTGTTAGATGGATATCAGGGAGTGCATGAACACTACGGGCACTCCCATCGTTGAAGTGACATATCGTCAACTGACACTTCATCAATTTGATAAAATGGTGCCATCTTAATTGATATTTGGACAAGGAACACGAGAACAAGTAGTGACACAGCTTATTTCCATCTCTGGGTCTGGGTTCGCAAACGAAATAGACTGCACCTATAATGTTGCACTTGATTAGAATTTTTGACAATCATGAATAAGGACATCACACCGTCATGAAGTCAGACAGTGCTGGCATTGGTATTGGCATCAGGCTATGGAATATTTGCAACATTCAGTCTTGCACGAAAAATTGCTTGATTTAATCGCGGGAATATATGGTAGCGCCAGGAAGGCTTCTTCTGCATTTCATAGACATACCTAATGAACTCTTCCTGTGCGATATTGTCAAGACCTCGTCGACCATCAAGGCCGAATTAACTAGAGGCAGGCAAAGTGAACTGAAGTGTGTTAGCATAATTGTAGAATAGAAGTGCCTTCAGAGAAAAAAGTAAGCATGTTTGATTTTCCTACGCGATCGAGATTATCCAATCGTAATTGCCAAGGTCCAACTATGTGCTGTGACCCTGACACCATAGGACCAGTGCAGACGAAGCTTTCCTCGAAATGAATAGTGCAAGCTCATGATCAGTACATCAATGCCGTAGCCAATGACTCAGCGTTCTTATGAGACATAGCCCGGTTGTAGTGGCGGACCACAATGGTCTTGAGGTGACTCTGGAACGAGTTTGAAACGCAGCTCACCATTGTAAAAATATCGAAGTCATGCATCAACCTCCTGAACAAGCTTCAAAGCGACATACATACCAACGTGGTTGAGTTCACGAACGGGGATAGATGAGTAATCGTGAGTGATCGATGAACGATCGCAACGTTGGTGAGTCTAGAGACGAAGAAGTGTGCTGTGTAAGGGATCGTGGAACAGTGAGAAAATGTCGGCTTCACACATTGTCGATGTTCGTGTAACGAACAAACAGAGCCCCGACAAGCCAAGGAGTTCTGATTCGACTTATGATAGTTGGCCACGTCCTGTATTAGAGGTCGTAGTAAGCAGTTACAAAGTACAACAGTCTTGATGAACGCAATCACGATTGAGGTCCCACAACTCACAAACTAATGCAACCGATCCCAATCCCCTCCCCTCCCCATCCCCATGCCAAATCCTCGCCGCCTCGCCGCACTGGTTCCGCGATCCTCCCTCGATGCTGTCAACACGATATGCTTATCCACCAGCTATCCAATACGCGTGAACGAGTATCAATGGTGTCATAAGATATGGACGTACATCATTCAGGATGCTGGCAGATTGTGTTAGTGCGGATAGATAGGCAGTCAGCTGCACGTCTTCATATTCCTGTATAACAACGAACTGAGTATTGCGCAGGCCAAATAGATGCCCATCATACAGTGTCGAATTCCTCTCGGAAACCTTTGTGGTCGCTCGCCGGTAGCGAAGCGATGAGCGCCGAGAGTGAACGCAGCGTTGCGTGGTCCTTTGTTGCTTGTCCTGATCATACCAAGTAAATAATGTCGCCGAGAAATGCGATCAATGCTGACCAACCTGCAAGCACGTCCATCACATATTTTACTAGGAGCACGATGCGGTCATGCAACATCTTGACTGCTGCACGCTGCGATTGTAAGTGTGACTCCACTGCAAGCCACATTTGAACACATGTTCGGAGCATAATAACCCCAAACTCACAGCTAGTTCCGCCTTCTCCTCCGCGAGCTGTCCAGTCCACCGCGATGCGCTCCGCTTCTCCGGTCTCTACTGTGAACGGCGCCTCAACGAAGACGGTACGAGATTTGCGGTCGCGAATCTCAGTAGTGGGTTCGTAGGCCTTGAGAGGGAGCGATTGAGCAGTGAGGTCAGAGGAGGCAGCAAACACCGTCGAGGGCTGCATGAGAAGGAGGAGTGGTGTCGAGCTGTAGGGCATGAACTAGATTTATGGTCAGTGAAACACTGGCACATTGCAACATCGAACAAACCTGGTCATTGAGGGCGATGTGCTTGGCGTTGGGCCGCGTAGCCACTGTGTACCATCCGATGAATTCTAATGAGGGGAAGACTTGCTTGTCTGAAGTGTATCATGAGCGCGTTTCTGTCCATGCTGCGTTGACGCTACACACATTGGTCTTTGCGAGTAAGCAGGAAGTCATGGTCAACGGTAGCGCTGTCGTCCTCCACAGCAAGCTCGAATGTGTTTACGATCTCCACTTCGCGGCCATTCTGTGTGCCCAGAAGGGCACCAAGCACTACATGGAAATGTCAATTAGTCCACGGATGTCGGAGCGTATGGTAATAGGGCTAGCCAAAGGGTATACTGGACCCTGTCTGGAGTTTCAGGCGCGTAAGATGTTCGGAGATGTTGAGGATTGGAAGGGGGTGGCTGAGGACGCGTAGTTGTTATTTTTCTGGGAATGTTTAGAAGGGTCAGAAAACTCACAGAGACAGAGACAGAGCTGCAGTAGAGCTGGAGGGAAGCACAACAGGAAGTTCGTCGGTGTCCATGGGATTCATCCTGCAAGGTGGCAGTAACGATTGAGTGACAAACACCTGCCGTGTATAGGATACCGTTAGATCACGATTGGATCACGATACAAAATTCATGCACGCAGGAAATCTATTCCCATTAGCCGACTCGAACGACTGACCTCGTCATTACTAGTGACGCGCTCTACCAACTGAGCTAAACGGGATTAACACGGGCGCATTATCAACAATAGAACCCGTTTACTTTGCAAACACGACTTGACTTGCCCTGAACTGCGCGTCGAACTTGAAGTCGCGTCCTGGCCAGCCCACGTCTCCCGTCTTCCCCTCACCGCGTTTATTCCTCTCACCGCTGACGGAATCGTTACACCATGTCTGGATTTGACGCAGATCGTGTCTACTCTGTCTCCGTTCATGATCTCCCAGACGCGTCGTCTCCTGAGTCACCCTCACAGACCGAGAAACTTCTTCTCGAATTCTTGCTTCAGTATCGCGTCGGTGGCGAGTTTATTTACAGGTACGTCAGGTTGATTTCGATTCGTGAGCATATTAAGAATCTATATGAAAACAGAGACAAACTACGTGCCAACTTACTCCTCAAGCAGCACCAACTGGAGGTCGACCTTCGACACATCGGCCTCTACAACGATGAATTGGTGCATGATATTCAAGATAAACCAAGCGAAATTCTGCCATTAGTACGGCTTCCCTCTGCTACATGAAGTTATCTATCGTGCTGAGGCCTCTTTAGTTCGAAAGCGCTGCGACGAAGGCAGCACGCACAATACTCTTCCCACTCATCAATGGTACCGGAGCCGACACGGATGCTGCTTCACAATCCATACCAAGCATCCAAATCCTTATCAAGTCGGGCCTCAATCTACAACAGTTCCGCGACCTCTCCGCGAACACCATGAACAAAATGGTTCGCATCCCGGGTATTGTCATCTCCGCGTCCGTTCTATCCTCGCGGGCAACGAAGCTACATCTTCAATGCCGTGCGTGCCGCTCAACGAAGATTATCTTTCCTCCCAGCGGCCTTGGTGGCCTTGGTGGCGGCTCGGATAGAGGGCTACCGCGAGTGTGTGACGCGCCCGAGGTCGATAACCAGAAAAAGGACTGTCCGCTTGACCCGTACCTCATCATTCACTCCAAATCTACGTTCTCGGATCATCAAACACTGAAGTTACAGGAGGCACCAGACATGGTCCCAGTCGGAGAGCTGCCAAGACATATGCTGCTTTCTGCCGACAGATACCTGACTGGCCAAGTTGTTCCAGGCTCGAGAGTTATTGCAACCGGCATCTATTCCACCTTCAAAGCCGCGAAGAATGTGAGTTAGTTATTGGCTTCTATTTGTCAAGCGTTTCACAATGTGTGATAGAAATCAGCCGGCGCGTCAGCACTGCGTGACCCATACCTCCGTCTCGTCCATCTCGAAGTCTCTTCGCCCTCGGCAGGAGGCTCGGGCGGGTCGAATCCTTTCGGCCTTCAGTTCACACCGGAAGAGGAAGAAGACTTTGGCGAAATGGCGCGGAGTGACGGGTTCTACGAACGGTTTTCCAAGAGCGTGGCGCCCAGTATCTTTGGTAGCCTTGGTACGCGTGTTTTGTTGCCATCTTTTCTCTGCTCACGCAGTATCCAGACATGAAGAAGGCGATTACATGCCTACTTTTTGGTGGATCGAAGAAGGTGTTGCCGGATGGCATGCGACTACGAGGCGACATTAATGTTCTCCTGCTCGGCGATCCTGGTACTGCAAAGAGTCAGCTTCTTAAGTTCGTGGAGAAGGTGAGATGTGATATGCGCGTCCAGCTGACCCGCATACTGAGTGTTTCAAAGGTTGCACCCATTGCTGTATACACCTCCGGCAAGGGTTCCAGCGCAGCGGGTCTGACAGCGTCTGTCCAACGCGATTCGACCTCCGTACGTATCATTGATCATCTTCATTTTCGATTCACGGTGTGCTTATGCGTGTGCCCTAGCGTGAGTTCTATCTCGAAGGCGGCGCGATGGTTCTTGCAGATATGGGCGTTGTGTGCATCGATGAGTTCGACAAGATGCGCGACGAGGACCGTGTTGCAATCCATGAGGCGATGGAGCAGCAGACGATCTCCATCGCCAAGGCGGGCATTACGACCGTGCTCAACTCACGTACGAGTGTGCTTGCTGCGGCGAACCCCGTGTGGGGGCGTTACGATGAGGGACGCAGCCCCGGAGAGGTATGGGTTTCTGTGCTTGGCGCATTGGTGGGTGCTAACATCGTGCTATAGAATATTGACTTCCAGACGACCATCCTGTCACGGTTCGACATGATATTCATTGTGAAAGATGAGCACAACGAGCAACGTGACCGTGTTCGTGGTGTGATTAATTTAAGTATGACCGTATCTGATGACCGTTGACTGTGCAGATGATTGCGAAGCATGTCATGAACATCCACATGAACCGCCCAAACCAGAACGCGGACGAGAACGGCGAGACTGTAGGCGAGATCGATATTGACAAAATGAAGCGGTATATCGCCTACTGTAAAGCGTACGTGATTGTCGCGTCACGTAGCGAGCCTACACACATTGAATCCGTCACAGAAAATGCGCACCACGCCTGTCAGCAGAGGCGCAGGAGATGTTAAGTAGCCACTTCGTCTCGCTGCGCAAGCAGGTGCAGCAGGTTGAGCAGGACAACGATGAGCGCAGTTCCATTCCCATTACCATCCGGTATGTTCTCAACTTCTCATATCCTGTCACCAATAGGACAATTACATTCATATCCGTCTAGTCAACTGGAAGCGATCATCCGCATTTCAGAGTCACTCGCAAAACTCTCGCTTGCGCCTGTTGTGCAGAATCACCACGTCGAGGAGGCACTGCGACTCTTCAAGTGCTCAACCATGGACGCCGTGTCTGCCGGTTCTGCCGATGGGCTCTCGCGTGGGGAACTTAACGCGGAGATGGCAAAGATCGAGAAGGAAGTGCGCCGCCGACTTCCAATTGGCTGGAGCACCAGCTACCAAAGCCTTGTGCGCGAGTTCGTCACCCAGCAGGGGTACTCAAGCCATGCACTCGAGCGGACACTGTTTGTTATGGAGAAGAGGGAAATCATCCGCTTCTCGGGACAGGTGAGATATACGCTATGCTTGAGTAGTCGGCCAGTGTTGATTGGACATATGTCATCTCGCAGAACAAGGTTGTACATAGGTGCGTATTGCGGGCGGGCTGTTTTGTTGCTCGTTACTAATAATTGTGCAGGGTTGGCGTGTAATGTACCTCCGCAATTCACTCCATCTCTCCTGCCTGTGAATGCACTGTTGTATCACCAGTATCGCATCAATGACATTTTCCGTTATACTCACAATGTCTCCTCGCCTCATGTTTATCACGTTGCATGAATGATGCGGCCACCTGACAAGCAACTACCGTGCGTTGAATCGCCCTACTTCCGCAGTATGGCCCAAGAGAATTCAGGGTCACCTTGCCTCGAGGCCCATGTTCCTGATTTCATCCGGCTGTCGTGTCGAGTCTCAACAAACTTGGCCACGGTTGGGGTGCTGACAGTATTTGCAACTTTCTCTGGCGGCTGAGAAATCTCGAACTTTGGTGTTTTCTCAGATACAATATGTGGTACCACGACTCCACTATAATGTCATCACCTCGGTGGGTCCAATTTATCGCCATCGAGTACCGCAAGCCGTCTGTTCATCAATGATATGTTAACAGGGCGAAAACACGAAGTGTTGCTTAGAATGAACTCACCGTAAAGTGAGTACATGTATTAAGGTCGTATTTACCCGCCCGTTACAGTACAACAAACCAATAACACCGCGTTGCCCGCCTAGCTCAATCGGATAGAGCGTCAGACTCTTATGAGTGCGGGCATCTGAAGGCTGCGAGTTCGACCCTCGCGGTGGGCTATGGGAAGATTTTTAACCCGCTTTTGTCTGTTGCGCGTTGATAAGCCCCAATATCACAGTTGGGTCATGGTTCGACCGCAGACAAGTAGTGTTCATTTCCCTTCGCAGCCATCGTGAAAGGAGCTCTTGGATCCGCGAACACCTCATATCAAGCTTTCAAAATTTCAAGGCCCGAGCCGAATGCTTCGTTGGAATGACTATTTCTTGATATCTGGAGGTCCCCCTCCCTTGTGCAATTTTCCGAGGAGTGGCTTGGTCTGGCACGCGTATAACTGGCGCGTCTCAGTGCTGTTAAGATTACATGGGAATCATTTAGGTGCAAGTCGGCGCTAGAGCAAGGTGCTCGCTGCTTTGTCTATTTCCCAAGGTGCGTGGATGAGGCACATGAAGGGATATTTTGATGAGCAGGAAGCTGCTGTAGTCGTTGTCGAAGCAGAATTCTGATCCATTCTACCGGAGTACATATTCCTATCTCCGCCGTCTCTTTATGTAGTACAGCTCGCAGAAAAACTATGACCTGTAATAAAGGCAAGCTATAGGCGTTGAACAGGTTACCCCGGAATCCAAAAGTTTAAGCTCCTTGAACACTCAGTGGGGTGCATAATTTCTGATCTCCCGAATAGATAGACATTACTACATGTTACATCGGGGTGGTGAAGGTTGCAATGCGAACCGCTTGTGTGGTATCCTTGCTATCAATATCGAGCCGCCTGGTGACGGGCTTCCGATAAGGAAATAGTAGTGAGATCAGACTGCGTTATGTTCGCGAGAACAGAGAGTCTGACCATTGCGGATGCTTAGTTATGTCGCGGCTGTCAACCGCCCGCCGCTGTTTGTGCAGTCGTTCCTTCACATCGTTAGACAGCATCCGCACATCCCAGCGTTGACAGTACTCACTTCGTTTCTTCTTTTTACCTCCCCCAGGTGGTCCTTTTACCGGTGGCGCTTCTTGCGGCGTAGGCACATTCGGCACTTTTGGTGTAGGCGCTCTCTGCACTACTGGCGCAGGAGTAGCAGAGGACCGTGCACCCGAGCCTGCACCTGGCGTTTCGGGTATAGAACTTTCAGAGGCAGCCACGGGTAGGGTGAACGACGAATTCGCGTGCACCGCCGTGGTACGCATAGCATTGTACAGCAACATGTTGTTCTGCTGTCGTCCACGTGTGCTCGCCGCTTTGTGCTTTAAGTGAGGCCCGGACAATTCTTGGACCGCCTCGTTTCTCGGGGCGTCCCCGTCCGCGGCACGTTCCTTCGCGGAGTCGCTTGGAGTGGACGGTTCGACGATGGGCCATACGAAGCCTGTTCGGGGAGTATACACTGGCCTACGTGACCGCAATGTGTCCATCGACGTTTGGATGGAATGCAAGGACGTCATCTTGGCTCCGTTAGTACCGCAGCACCTCTGAACCGACGATGAAACTCACGAGTCTGTTGGAGAAGAGCGTGTAAACGTCTGGTGCTTGAAATATGCGATTGTTCATGATGAAGTATGTTTCCAACAAGCGTGCTGAGACATAATCCCATGTCATGAGTTCGGTTAGCACTACTACAATCATCATAAAGCGAACCTTCATCGAGTGAAATGCGATCCCTCTTCTGGATGATAAAGAATGTCGGGGGTTCAGAGTGTGCTATGAGAAACTCTATACCAGTGAACCGCCTGGGTAAGTTAAGTAGGATCAGTTGCATTCCTCACATGTTAATAAGAGATAGCCAAGTTACTTTAATTCCTCCGCCTCAGTCTCTGGAGACATGACTGTCCCAGTATGCATTGTTTGCATCCGCAGCACCGAGTTATTGCACTGCTTGTCGTAGAACATTGAACTAGCGAAGTAATCGAAGACATTCTCGTGAGTCAGCGGACCGTTGGCCTGAATGAAGTTAACCCTCAGTAGTAGACATCAACGCTTTCCGAGCGAAAGCACCTGAATCCATTCATGCCAGATGAAGAGCCTGTGACTCTTGTCGTCCGGTGGGTGCAAATCAGAGACGTCCATAAGTAATTGAGGTGGAACAGGTTACGTCGGAGAGCAGAAGGTGGCCACTGTGGCATCCATCATCCGACTGTCTCGGAGTTTGATCGTGGCCAGCGCGTGCACGTGTTGATGCGCCTGTTGCCATATATATATGCATAGCAGCTTGGCTGCGTTGCGCCTCGACGCAAGCTTCAACTTGTCGACTTTGCCTCAGCTTCTCGGCCGATTTTCATGGGCAAGCACCATAAAGCAAGACTGCGTAACAGACAGTTCAGGTGTACGCTGGTGACATCACCACGCCCTTTTTCCCTTTTTCCAGTTACTCCCTGCTGAACAATCCGCCACTGCTCTTTAGCAGTAGTTGTCCTCAACGACTGATACGTGTCCTGTGAGTTCCATGTCTACTCTTAGCACTTTGAGGTTCGCCCGAGTTGTAAGCCGACCATAGTAGAAAAAGAATCCAGTATGGCCGAAATAGGGTTCTTAAAGTTGGCCACAACTAAAACGGACGTGTCAAAGTGCATCGCTCTTCTCGCTTTGTGCTAGCTCGACCCTGTCACTACGATGATCTAATTGTCTCATGCTCTATGTTTGGACGTGAACAGGATATGCGCCCTTCTCCGTCACAAGAGCACCGCGGATGCAAAACAGGTTGCTGTGAGCAGTGCCCCCTTCATCATTGTCTTGCGTATCACGATCTATATCTTGAATCCCCGACTTTGAAGTGTTTCATGGATATCCTGAAGCACACACAGGTTCTATAGCCGCTCAGAACGGTCCCCCGCTTTCCGTCATCCTGGCCCGCTTCTATTAAACTCGGATCATAATATGTCTACTTTGTGACGAAAACCGCACGGCCTCCTCGCGGTGGGGACCCGTAACGCTTTGCTAGCACACTCGTGGTTCCCGCATGTATCACGACGCGGGAGCGATGCGAGAGCTATTCCTGGCCCATCGATCCAACTTGCGAGAAATCCGGACAAATATCCATACTATTGGCATCTTCCCTGGTTCACTTGCGCTTCAAAGTTCTGCCATGGCAGGCTGATATTTTTCGCTCTGAACTGTCGGCCAGTGGCGGTATGTGTTTTATTACTAGTGACACCGGGGGTTTTCTCAGAAATATGAATGCATTGCCCATCCACGGCGCTGCACTCTTTCTTCCTCATTGGTGTTAATGCGGCATGGCGTCCTAAATTCTCCCGGTGCTCACTCCTGTGCACGTCTTCTCTAGCAGTGAATCACGGATGCTGATGGTCGCAGTCTTCTACAGCTCGAACCCTACTACGGGGGGTCTAAGCTGAATTGTTGACAGTCACGGTGCAGGGTGTAGGTATATGCTTGGTTGCCTATCTATTGGTCTTATGCTTATGCCAATTACGACTACTTGTCTTGCTCAGATATATTCGTGAACTGGTCGCTCGACTTGTATTTCAGATCTCAAACCGGCACTTCGATACATTGGTATCACACCAGAATATGTGTACGTGTGTTACCTTACTAGCACTGCCACTGTGTCATTGTGTAGCTCGGATGGTGTTTGCATTCAGACAGCTGTCTCCTTCTATCAAGCTAAGACTAAAAACCTAGATTGGTAGCAAAATATTCACACCACTACTGGCACAGTACCTGACTGGAACCCCACAACAATGTCTACTTATCTGAACAAAATGTGCGAAACAAACGGGGCAAAATGACCACTAGCCCACCGCGAGGGTCGAACTCGCAGCCTTCAGATGCCCATCCAAGTGATCTCCTAAGAGTCTGACGCTCTATCCGATTGAGCTAGGCGGGCATGCTATCCTCATTATTCTTGAAGTTACTATGTCTGTCTATAATGTTCTTCTCCGAGAACCGCGACGCCACAATATTGCCTTCGCCGTCGCAATGGGGTCGTCTTCCCGTTCTCAACGTACAAAATACCTTGGTTTTGGACCAGAGCCTGAGATAGGACCAGCTTGCACTGACATACCGAGGTATCTGGGAAACTCGCTATTCGTCTGGGCTTAACGACTCGACTTTCGTGCTTCCTTCCTTCAGCTTTTTTTACACCAGTCCAGGCGGGCAGACCTCCAAAAAACGAACCATTACCACGGCAGGGAAAAACCCATGCCAAGCAGTGGCAAGACTCTTCAGACTACAAACATGTGATCTATGGCATCGCAGACGAGATGTCAACTTGAACCTACCATGAGACACGACAGTGACGGCACCTCACGACATCCTGGACGCTCGGAGCCTCTGCTGTGAGAAAGAAATGTCATGGGCATGCGCAAGTTGCAACTATCTTTGGGTAAAGCCGTTGGGACACAAATCGAACATCACACGATCACCGGAATGTATCAGGAGTCACATACCATGAGTCCAGGAGTTTCAACATATGGCATTACTTCCTAGGTCGATATCGCAACATAGTACGCTGGAGGTAGACCGTCAGCTGGAGACAAAGATATCATGGTAGCTCCGGATTAAGTTAAGAAAAGGCCTCCACATATTGACGCCAATGTGACGTGCTCCTCGAGGCTAGAGCGGCGTGGCGTGCGATCAACATGCACCTGCCTGCAGGAAGCCGCACGCTACGGATCCACAAAGCAACGAGTCAACGGCACAGAAGCTGCCAGCAACGAGTTCTAGCGGAGAAATAGCCTGGGAGGCAACTGGGAAGTGACAGATATTTCAACAAGAGTGATCACTGACAAGATCCTCTTGTCAAGACCGACAACGTAGGCCTCGGGAGGCGAGTCCTAAGACACGCGCCACTACGAGCGTTCGGTGCCGAAAGGAAGCACTGGCCCTTGAAAACAAGCGGTGAAGCTCTGCGAACCTGAACATGCCGTTCCCAACACCAGAGGTTGAGCAGGAACTGGGGTTCCAACTAAAGTCAGGAGACATACCGTGAATTCTAGGCATGCTCCGTGGCTACTAGAGTATATTTACATAGTAAGAGCAGGGGACGCCACAATGAGTCAGAATTTGATGGTCCCTGTCTGTAGAAGCTGAGAAGTTGATGTAGGTTGCCAGAAAGCAAGGGAAGGACCTCCGCCCAGCGACGGCATGTGTATGTGGGACAAATTAATGCCAGTCCTAGGGCTCCTATACCGTGTAGCTGTGTGTGGGACAAGTGGGCCAGAAGGTGAGGTTCCGGAAGATGCAATATCCACTCACTACAGGAACAATGTGGGTACAGACACGCCGAGGACATACCAAGCAATATTATGATCGTCTGATGTGAACCATTTCTGAGACATCGGCGGACGATAGCGGCAGAAAACAAAGCTTACGCAGTCTGGACGAACCGCCTTTATATCGAGTACGACGCTGCGTACTGCGCTTGGTGGACTCGCAGTCCGTCCGTAGTTCGAGCTCGAGATGCAAGTACACGGGCGCTTGGCCAAAGCAGTACGTTGGGAATCCGCCGGCACCAGCGCGCTGGCTTATCTTTCCAGGTCAAGATCTAACCCGTGAACGGATGGATCTGGCTTAATCTAAGCACCTCGAAGGGAACGATGTGGTAATTACATGCCATCATAACTGCTGCGCATCTGTCGTTCACAAGCATTTCCTGTTCTCACGAATGTGACTGGCCGGGAGCTCCACAAGTGATATCTGAAGCTAGCGGGCTAGCGAAGCCGTCAAGGGCCTAACAAGGCACGCGAACGCGGACATGCTGATCAGAGTCAGCGTACCAGTACTGCCCGAAAGATATAGCGGCGCCCATGAACACACCAGGATTATCCGCAGCGGGTGTTTCATTTTGATGGTTCTTCAGGTCCGTGATGAAAGGGGCATGCGAACCTGTGTCCTCGGAGCGGGAACGCGCACACTACACGAAGCCAGTGCTGCCGTGGTCTTGTCTAGAAAGGTGGCATACCAAAGCGAGCTACTATAGGTGTTAATCGGTCGAAGATGAGATTTCAGCCGCACAATATATGGTTCAATCCCAGGTTAAGCCGAGCGTTTCGAAATTCCCCTCAGACGTCGGTGACATTAGGATCAATTGTACTTCAGAACGGAGGTAGCATTAGCGAAACACATGTTTGCATACCTCTGCGCAGATCCGGAAAGAACCAAAGCTGGGAGCAAGCGACTTATGAAACAATGAACATGTGAGTCAAATGAATTGTGCTGGGCAATCATGTCTGTGATTTAGAGCCCTTCAAGTGTATACATTTGTCAGACAAACTGAGGCATGGGACTCGGCATCAGAAAATAACATGTCCGACGGAAATAAAACGATTACATTCACCTGATACCTTTCAGTCTACAACTGACGAATGCGTCTTTAAGTTCTGTGACAAAACTGCCTGACGAAAGTGCACAGCCATGACATACCCTCCAACTAAGTTCGGCACGAGGTTTCGTGTGTGTCCCGAACGGCCCTAACGAACCCGGCTTACCATTGTGATGTTGCTCACACCTCACGCCGCGTGATATTTGTCACTCGAAGAGAACTGAGAGGAAAAATTGGACATAGGAATATGGGACCCGCTTGATTTGTGGACAAGACTCGGTTGCGCGACGGGGCAGTGGAAGTGGATATCAAGACAATTGCGATTTGGCTGTCAGAGCAGGAAATGATGTTGTCTGGTGTGTGGATACGGACAGTGCGGCCACGGTTGGCGTGGGAGGAGCGGACCCCAATGGACCCAAATAAGGCAGGCGTATTAGTTCCAGGCGCTTCGCTGGTTGCACAGCCCGAGGCAGGGGTGGGAACACGCGTTGGCTGCCGCATCCGCAGCAGTGACCTCTTGACTCCTGCCTCCACGACAGCACACAAGCCGTCTCCTTATCCCTCCCCAAAACCTCACTTTCCAATCCTACAAAACCCCCCAATCCGCAGCGCCTCCCCTTCTCTTTTCGAGATGTCAGAACAGGCTTTTGCTCCCTTCTATACCCCCACTGCCGCGTTCGACAATTACCATACCGGCGACGCAGCCCAGTACCCGCACGACAATCTGGACTATCACAAGCAGTCGTTCGACTTCTATAATACGCAGGCAGCAACCGACGTCCTTGCCCCCCACCCGGACCAATTCGAGTCTGAGCTCGACTCGCTCACTGCGTTCGACGCATTCGACGGGGAGCTCAACCTTCTCCCACCCGAGAACGCAGAAATCTTCTCTTTTCTGAGATCGGACACACCCACTTGTGGACCTCCTTCCACCTTCACCGTCTCTTCCGAGTCGGTGTCAGGGTATGACTCTGGCTACGGCGACGCGCACTCCAGCCGTTCCGAAAGCTATTACAACTTCAACGCTCGCTCGCCAGCATCAGCCAATTACCCTGCGAGCACCTACTCGTTCGCCTCAGAGCTTGATATGGATTTCCAGAGGATCGGCCTCCATACCGCAGAGGACCCTACCTCTATGCGTAACTCTCCGGGCAGCGTCCCCAACATCGCCCATTACTCGCCGCAGACGTCGTATTCCTCTCCCCGTGGTAGCTTCTCCGACTACGAGCCGGCGCAGTCGCACCAAGTTCGGATTGGCAGCGCCTCTTCGGACTACTATCCGCAAATGCAGGTGCAGGTCGGAAAACGTCAATACAATCCCCCGACGTCGACGGTGTCTCCCACCAACGTTTCTCCTCAGTTACCCGCTGTGCCGTCTATCCCAATGCTCTCACAGCACAAGAAGATAGAGAGTATACATGATGATCCGAAGAGGAAGTACCAATGCCCTTCGTGTCCTCGAGGTTAGTTATAACTTCATTCTTATTGAGTTGCAAAGTACTCATCTTTTCGTTGCAGCATTTGCCCGCGCGTACAATCTCAAGACGCACATCCAGACCCACGACCCGAATCGTTCTAAGCCGTACGCTTGTCACCACAAGTCGTGCGGCAGATCGTTCAGTCGCAAGCATGATTTGACGCGGCATCTCGTGTCTATCCATCGTGTCGAGTCCGTTACATCGGTACCGTCGGCTGTGAGGCCCATTGGCGTTGAGAAAGGGTCCCGAGAATGGTGCGACAACTGCGGCAAGAGTTGGGTTGGGAAGGGGAAGGAGAAAGACTGCGACTGCGACGTGGAGTAAACGACAGAACGAGTAACCCTGCCTCGACTCATATGGTTTGCGTATGTCTTCCTTTCCTCAACACAAGATGTACGGGCTCATTGGACTTCGATGACAGCTTAGCGCAACACTCACGTCCGTCTGAGCGGTGTACTCATCGGCCGCCGGTCAACGTTCCCATGTTACTGGCGTCTATCACTGCGACGACGACGACAATCTTCGATGTACAATGTTTGATGTGGGTGGGGTCGTCGCGCCCTACGTGCCCACTGTCGATCATGTTCTCGAGCCTTCTCTTCTCCATTCGTCCTCTGTGCCATCGTCGAGCGTCGTGCTTTTTCTCTTCCGCGAGCCTTCGAAGTCGTATATGATCAAACCTTTCATTTGCTGTTGTTTGAACGTTGATGATTCGCATATCTAGACCCAAGCTTCCATGCTCATACTTTTTGATTGGTTGCTTACTATTGCTATCTTGTACTGACGCATGCTGTATGTTTCTATCCTATCTATACTCTTGCGAATGTGTACGATGTGAATGACAAGCCCGGTTTGTCGTGCTGGCTGAATCTAGTGTGTGTTAATTAATGCCAGAGCTTGTTGCATCATGCATAACATCATGGCCTTGCGCATGATCAAGGTGGTGACGTGCATTCGAGAACGGCAACAGTTGGCGGACAGGAGCATGGAAGTTGCGTAACTTGCGTTTGTGTCTCCGCAGGCGGAGAAAAGATCACGTGGGCGCGATCTGGAGGACGCGTCGTGCGTCAGAGTGACGTCGGTATCTGCTTGACTTACTGCCCCTTCCCTATTGGCTTCTCGATGCGTCTCCTTAAAATCCCAGTCGTTTCCCCGCCCCCCCTCATTGTCTCTTTCTTCCTCCCCGCCATCCCAACATGTCCAGCGCAATTTCCAGTGCCGTACAGCAAGCGTTCACCGCTGCCACCCAAAATGCAAAGGTCGCCGACCTCCAGAAGTCCACCATTGATCCATCGTCAAACCCGACAAAGGGGATGACCACTGATCATGGTACCTTCGTTTCGGAGACAGACAATTGGTTGGTGATTTTTCCTTATTTGTTTGGTATCCATCTCACATTTATGTTCAGGTTGAAAGTCACTGATGGGACTGGTACCGGGCCATCCCTTCTGGAAGACCAGGTTAGTAACGCCCATTCAGGTTCTGAGCCCACTGAGATCACCTTCGATTCCTCCCTAGATTGGCCGTGAGAAGATCCACCGCTTCGATCATGAGCGCATCCCAGAGGTCAGGACATTGTTCGTCACAGAGGTGACTATATGCTCATATGCGTCATTAGCGCGTTGTGCATGCCCGCGGTGTAGGGGCGCACGGATACTTCAAAGTGAGTTTGTGCATCTGTACATCACGAGTCGGCGGCTCAAACAATATCAGGTCTACGACAACGCTGCATCGAAATACTCATATGCTCCCGTGCTCACCGATCCGTCGCGTACGACACCAGTATTTGTGCGGTTCAGCACGGTTCAGGGATCTCGTGGCAGTGCCGTGAGTATTTTTGCATACTAACTGCTGTCACGTCTGACGGTTCTGGTGCAGGACACCGTCAGAGACGTGCGTGGCTTCGCCGTGAAGTTCTACACGCAGGAAGGGAACTGGGACATCGTTGGGAATGACATCCCTGTGTTTTTCATCCAAGACGCTATCAAGTTCCCAGACTTCGTTCATGCGGTGAAACCCGAGCCACACAACGAGGTTCCAACAGGGCAGAGCGCTCACAACAACTTCTGGGACTTCGTTGGATTGCAACCTGAATGTATGCGCTCTTCGACAGTCGTGATGCGCTATCTGGTCGTTGATTAGCTTTTCATAGCTGCTCATATGATTATGTGGGTAATGTCGGACCGCGGAATCCCCCGATCCTTGCGCATGATACAGGGGTTCGGCGTCAACACTTACACGCTGTTGAACGCGAAGGGCGAGCGACACTTCGTGAAGTTCCATTGGCTCCCCGAGCTGGGCGTACATAGCCTGATGTGGGATGAAGCTCTCAAGATCGCGGGACAGGATCCTGGTGCGCGATTCCACCGTGCTATTATGAATCTCACTTATGGACCATATATCCCTCTAGACTTCCATCGCAAGGATCTCGAGGAAGCCATCGAAAATGGTGCTCCACCGAAATGGAAATTTGCTATTCAGACGATTCCCGAATCCCGAGAGCACGACTTCGATTTCGACATTCTCGATGCGACGAAGGTCTGGCCGGAGGAGTTAGTACCGCTGGAAGTCATCGGCGAAATGGTTTTGAACAGGACAGTCGACGAGTACTTCCCCGAAACCGAGCAAGCCGCCTTCTGCACCTCTCATGTCGTACCTGGCATCGGATTCAGCGACGACCCTCTACTGCAGGGGCGTAATTTCTCCTACTTCGACACGCAGATCACCCGGCTCGGCGTGAACTGGCAGGAGTTACCGATCAATCGACCAGTGTGTCCGGTGCTGAATAACCAACGCGACGGTCAGATGAGGCACAAGATTACGAAGGGTCAAATCAATTATTGGCCGAATCGGAAGGAAGTCGCCCGTCCGGTCCCGACGAACGAAGGTGGTTATGCAGAGTATGTAATCGCCACCGTCAGATGCGTACTAACAATATCCCTTTAGTTTCGCTCAGAAGGTGGCAGGCATCAAGCAGCGCGTTCGTGGTACGAAATTCCAGGAACACTTCAGCCAAGCGCAGCTTTTCTACAACTCGCTCAAGCCTTGGGAGAAAGCTCACCTCGTTTCCGCGATCTCATTTGAGCTGAGCCACTGCGACGATCCCATCGTCTACGAGTCTTACACGAAGGTCTTGAACAATATCGACTTCGACCTTGCGAAGCAGGTTGCGATCAATGTCGGCGGTGTCGTTCCCGACAAACCTGCGCGTGCCAACCATGGCAACTCTACCCCCACGCTCTCTCAACTCTACTACGCCCCGAAGGTACCGACTATTGCCTCTCGCCGGATTGCCTTCTTGGTTGCGGATGGCTTCAACGCCCTGGAGGTCGAAGCCTTGCGGGCGGCTTTGAAAACGGGCGGAGCTACGACGTGGATCATTGGTCCTCGTCGAGGCAAGGTTTACCCCGCTGGGCAGAGTGTTGGAAGTGGTGAGGGCGTCTTCGCAGACCATCACTACGAAGGGCAGAGGAGCACGCTGTTCGACGCATTCATTATTCCGAGCGGTGCAGAACACGCGCAGAAACTGGCGCAAAACGGACGCACGATCCATTGGGTTAGGGAGGCCTTCGGCCATTGCAAGGCAATCGGTGCCCTCGGGGAAGGTGAGCCTCCAACGCACGCGCAACAATCTTATGTTATTGATCGTGAGATGTAATTCCAGGTGTCATATTCCTCAAGGAAGCCGCGGGCCTTCCCGGTGTGCAGTTCGCCACCAGTCTCAGTAACAATGCTGTAACATCTTCGTACGGCGTTGTCACGGCAGGCAAGTACGACAGTGGCTCTGCAATCGGTGACACTCTCAAGATCGGGCAGAGCGAGAAAGGCTTCGTGTCCAACTTCGCGTATGCCGTCAGCCAGCACCGGTGCTACGAGCGAGAGCTGGATGGGTTGACTGCGGGGGTGGCTTTTTAAGGGTACTACATAATGCATGCAGCATCGGACATTAAATAAACGAAAGTAGCATCAGCTTTGTATTCTAGTGTGTATGAATGTAACGTTACGCCGCGGCGATATTTCCTCGTCCATACCCGCGCACCACCTTAGCGTTCAGCAACGAACGGTAGCCTGCCGTCTATGGTGGGAGATGTTACGCGTTTACGAGAGATTGTATCGGCTGCGTCCTCGTGTGCCTATTTCAGACACGGACACTGCCGCCTACGTGACCTAAACAATCAACGCAGAGACTCCAGAACTCTGTCAGTGCAAAGATATAGCTGCATCCATAGGTACATGCGAGACAGGTCTGACTGACGGTTACAGACGTCATGACTGAGCAAATTCACTCTACAAGCCGAGTGGAGAGCATATTAGCAACTGCCTCGAAAACAAGTCGTACACTTTGAGTTTGTCTGCGGGATATTCACGGTATTACCTTGCACCTACACCTGTCAACCGCTCTGTGAGCCATCCCAGAGGCGTCTGAAGTGCAGAGCCCCGCGAGCCCACGACGCCGCCTCCCAGCGAGAGCGGATTTGCAGAGGCGAATGACTCTTTGCGAACCTTGGCCGCCTCCTGCACTATTAGGACAACGGAACGACCGTGAGCGATCCTTGATAATTGAACGACTGCCAGAGGACAAAGAACGGCTGCTCAAACACGCACCTGAGCGGTCAATTTCTGCCACGTTGGTCTCTAGCACGAGTCCCCCTTGTATAACCTCTGCAAGGATGTGGTGTGCCTAACCTACAATGTGGACGGACGGAAACACAAGAGTCGAGGCAGGCGCACCTCATCATAATGGAAGACTAGGTCGAGCTCGCAGACGTTCTCAAACGATCGGTCGAGCGACTCAACGAAAACCTGGGAGAACACAGCGCTCGACCTTCGGCGAGGAGCACGGAAGACAGCACACGCACCTGGATCAGATCCAGTATCCCGAGCTCGCTCTCCGCACTGTCTACCACAAACACGAAGTACAGTGTCGCATAGCTGCGGTATACGACGCGCAGGCGCTCGCTGTCCTCGCCCTGGGGCGTGAGGAATGCCTCAAGCTCGGGTGCGTCAAGGAAGTTGCACAACGACGCGGGGCGCGGCGAGACGAGCGCGAAGATTTTCTGCACAAGCGTTTGTGCGGAGCGGTGCAGCGGCGAGTAGAACTTGGCGAGGCGCGGCACGCCAGAAGTGTTGACTGTGTGAGGAAGTCAGTCGAGGGACGGTACGGAGGAGATTGGCACAAACAGATGAGCACTGCGTGTATCATCCCTTCGCAAGCTTGCCGCCTATGTCAAATGCAGAGGAGTGGTATTGTAATCAACGATAAGATGTAATTACAGGTAATCTAAGCGGAACCTGAGCCTGCAGCTGAGGCCTGAGGACTTAGTCGCATGTAAAGTTTTGTGCAAATGATCTGGCGACCGTACGCGTACGTGCACTGGACAAGAGTCGCCTGAATTAACACTTGCAGGCATCTTGGAGCACAAATGACTCAAGAGAAAATTCGCCGGCATCGTGTAATCAACGCTGCCAAACCAGATGTCGGCACAAGCACGGTATCTCGTGCATCTCACTGACGTATCCGTGCACAGCTCATACACAGCAGCCTGAACAGCTCGAAGAATGTGGTGGAGCAGGCTCATACTACCCAGACGATGAGCTTGTGCCAGAGAAGAAGCTGGAGAAGCTGAAGGCAGATGTCAAAAACAGCAGGACCTTTCTGACGTCTTGAAATTTTGACTGGTTTTGAATACGATATGAACTGCTCGGTCAAGTCCAAATGTATTGCTTGAACGAACAGCAACATACGTTTCCGGATCACCCCGATCATTTTACCCCTCGCATTGATAGCACAATGATGATTGATGTCCAGTGTAGGCGCAACAGGACTGAAAGAGTTATCCGCGATGCTTCAGACATAGCATCCTTTGATGATGTCTTGCGACGGCAGGATAGTTGCATCGTCACAAGGCGTCAACTAATGTCGAGAAAAGGACCTATGGAAGCAGAACTTGCAATGGGCCCGAGGGATGTCGAAGACGCGAGTTGACACACACAAGACACCTGTAAAAAGTCAATTGGCCGCGATAGGTGAACGATTACTTACAATTACCTATGGATGCACGTTCGTGGCCGGGGGATCACATCTCAAGCTCTGAGAATAGCTGATTGACGTGAATAAATCGAAGTGCATATACAGTTTGAATGAGACCGCGCGAAGTCAGGAAATAGGTTATTGGGGCCGGCCCCCTCAGCGACGACGATGCGAGTAATGTTGTGTGAATGCTGTACCTTGTCAGACGCAAAAGATGACACGAGTTTGTCGGGAATGGATCTGAACGCACGACATTTGCCAAGAAGACGGAAAGCGGACGATGACAGAGGGGAGATGACAGGGGAGGCCGCGGAGGCTGATGAGCAGCGGCGGCTCCGCATAAATAGCATGCACGTGATGGACATGTCAGTGCCAAGGACTTGGAGTAAATATAGCCAGCCTGCTATTCTTGGCAAAGCTCTGGGCCTCCCGTGGCAACTCCTCCTCCTCCTGAATCCGGTAACCCCTTCCTCCCGATCCCGACAACCCGGCTTTCCCGTCTCTCCTCGTCCTCCGAATCCACATTCCCCTCCTCAGTCAATATCTCAATGCCCGCCACTCTGCCATGCTCTCGCTGTTGCGGGTGCCGCCCAGGACACACTCGATCTGAAGCCGAGAAGGGATGGACGAATCGGCGGTGGATTGATTGAGAGGGCTTGGCATGCTATATTTACGCGAACGTTGGGAGAGTTGGGCCGCAGTGCAGTGTCAAAGATAGACATGCACTTGGCCTCGCTCAATATTAATAAGTCCTCCACAACGTCCTCGCCTCCACACCGGTCCCCATGAACTCCATGCCTTCCCCTCCTCTTGCCCTCCCTACCGCGTCCCGTTCGCCATACCAAGTCCCAAACCATTCCGATCCCGCAATGGACTCTCTCCTCTCCTCTGTATGGCATGCTCTGGAACAGGTTAGAATCTTGTATATCCATGTGTTGGACTTCCACCCAAAGTTTTCATGCAGTCTCCACCACCGAGCCTTCGTGAGATCCTTGATGCATACCGCTCAAAGGGAGACGGAGATCGCGACATGCTCATAGCCATGCTGAATGCCAAGAGCGCCGAGGATCAGGTTTGTTCGCCCATTCCCACTACTCGCTCGTCGCTCACAATAGTCCCAGCGCCTCGCGTCCGTGGCCTCCCTGCAACGCACCATGCTGGATTTTTACCAAGCCTCGCTCCGTCCTCTTCCTCCACCGTTGGTCCCCCTGCATATTGCGGACGCGCACCGTCACGTGCACTCCGGTCTCGCTTATTCCAACTCCGCGCACTTCCCTTCGCCTCCGTACGACGCTCTGCAGACCCATGGCCTGCCCCGCGAAGAAGCCGCCCAGTCTTCACATCGCAGGGCCGATTCCTCCGTCTCCGCAGTCCGCGACTCTCAGTCGCCCAGCGACCACAGCCGCCCACTTGCCTCTGTACATCACACACGTAAACGCCGCCGTGTGTCTCCGTCTCCGCCGCGTGCCCGCGGTGTCCCACCACGCGCCGAACCACCATCACAGAACGATACGCTCGCAGTGCCCTCGCATGATCTTCCCCTCCCACCATCCCCGTACTCCACTTCCTCCACGCATAGCAGTGGCGGCTCGCCGCGCTCGCGTGAGTCCATGGCTATTGGTGCCCTCCTCTCCTCCCAAGGTCATCTTCAACGTGAGGGGTTGAAACGCAAAGTCAGCTCCGAGCGGAGCACGTCCGCGACGAGCCCGCGGGATCATCGGGATGCATTCTTTGGCTGAGCCCGCCTTTGCGATCCCCTTCCTGTCGCCTCCTCACTCGCCTGCGTCTGTATCAGTATCCTAGAGCACCCATTATTCTCGCTCGTCCTCGTGTCCCGTGTGTATCTCTGGCCTGCTGTGTTGTCTGCTCTGTTCGCCACTGGCATACGCTTACATATAATGCATCATTTTACACCTGCATCTCGTCTAGGGCTTGGCCGGGTGGTCTTGCCCGACCGACTGATGAACACGAAGCCCATTACATCTTGGTATCGGTTGCAGATACCACCTATTCAAACCTCGCAGCCGCGCTTAAAGAGTTGATGGGTCCGATGCTTTGCCGCGGCCGCCGTCCAACAAGGACGGCGGTAATTACTGTGAGCTATCGCATTGTCGATTTTCGCGTGCTCATGAGGCAACACTTCACCCGGTGCAGTGGTATTCAATTATCTCGTGAAGCGGAACACATACGAATGAATTTCAAGATAACAGTACTGACATGTCATGAAAACAGGCAGTGGACGGATTTCGGTGTCTTCTGCCAACGAGGACCGTGCTCACGACTTCATCGCCATCCACCGCCGCGAATTCCGAGAAAGTTGGCTTAAATGCTACAGGCTGAGCGCTGCCTGCAGGCTTGCCCTTCACAGCTTAGTCTCATTATGGCGGCTGTTCACGCGACGCTTGTTGTTTACGCGCAAAGGGTATGTATTGGAAGCTATTATACGGCTTACGTTTGCATCACGGGCGGGGTTCAAGAGGGGTACAAATTGGAGGCTCATCCCATCGATACTACGTCCGTGCGACCCCATTCTCCCGTATTCGCACTGTTGATATTTTTTTGCCATAATGGCGGCTGCAGGCGAAACAATGACGCTCTCCTTGTTACTCGGCCTCATCAACTTTCAAAGTGTATATTTCGTTGGCTATGCTTGGCTACTTGGCACGAGTACGCACCCGCTCACGTTCTTAAATGCTCTCGAAGCTGACTGCCGTACGCCCGCAGCGATATGGGTGACCTGTTTTTCAGGTACGATAGCCTTCTGCACTCCTCGGTATTATCACACCAATGAATGCGCACAGGGAAAATTGCCTTTAAGGCCTTGCGTACGTGCATGATCTTGACGGAAGTGTGTAGATAACCTATATTCTGGACGTCCACAGCACGACACCAATTTGGCGCACTCCAGCACCGTCTTTTCCCTGTATATTTTGTGAACAGCCTCGTCCTCTCCACCGTCCTCCTGGGCCTCTGGACGTACAGCCACGCAGGTATCCTCGCTCGTATCTGGAGCCTGACCGTTGCAGATGTGGTGCAATTCTATGCCTTGGCAATCCCGGTGATCTCTTCGGCGAGCAACTGGCTGAGGGTCGGTCCCTTGGTCCACAAGTGCGTTTTGCACGCGGCTCGGTGGTACTATCCAAGTCCTAATACGCCTTTTCAGGACTGTCGTCCAGCGTTACAAACTGGAGAAGGTGGAGGGCAAGATCTACAACGAGCCCGGAGTGAGTGTCCTCCCTTTCACTCGTACCGCTATCCTCTGACGACGTGATCATTTCTAGATTTCCGAAGAGATGAAAGCGCTCAATCGGCGCTTCGACCTCTACCATGCTATCAGTGTGTCGATCAACATGGCCTCTCTTGTCGCACTGGTGTTCCACGGCCTGTGGATTGGGAGCTATGGTGTGGTTGTTTGACACTCTTCGCATCGATACTGAGTGGGAGTAGTTCGAACTACAAATGCATGTCGGCCAAAATATATGTATCGGACCGTGATCAGGTTCACTTTACATGCACAAACGAGTTGTATTTTGAGAGTTGATCGACTGCATAATCTAGGACTAGTTGTGCAGACTTGGAGGTGGGGAGACGTCGGAGTTGTCAGATACTAAGATCGATGCGAATCAGTGAACTCGGCATCTAATCTTATCGTACCAGTAAAACTCGATCATGCGTGCGCGACTCGACTTCGGTTCATGTGCGATCACAATTTGCAGTGCATTGGTTTCCAAGGATGCCATGTGGAGGTGGAGAAGCCGCTCGCATTTCACGCACGTTTGGTATACCCGGCGTCTTCCCCGAATACACTGCACTGCACGGTGGTGGCATGCCGTGTCGATCGCGCGGCAGGCGGCGGGGATGCACATGAACATCGGCCTCTCGTGCAACCCACCACTCACATATGGAGATACGCAGGCGCGTCGACGCATGTGGTCATTCAATTCTGGCGGTCGCGAACGGCGCTTTCTGGGGATATAATAAGAGGCATGAGCAGAGGTAGGAGGCAAGCAACCGAAGCTCCCATCACTCGCCTTCCTCCGCTTGAGCTTTCCAGCGATCCAGACATGAAGTTCGCCGTTGCACTCCTCGTCTCTGCGTTCTTGGTCGGCACATCGACCGCGCTCGTCACCAAGCGTCAGTCGAACGGATGCACCTGCGGCGGTGAGTCCACAACGGTTTCATGTGTGCAGCAACACATCCTTGACTCCGCTCCCAACTTGCCTGTAGACAACTCGTACAGCAACAGTGACATCGAGAACGCTATCAACCAAGCGGAGGGCAGCGGTGGCGGGTAAGTACCTAATACAGCATACTCGGAGAGTGAAAGAGGATGCTGACTTTGCCGAAGCGACTACCCACACCAGTACCACGACTACGAGGTATGACTGTGAGCAATACGCCCTATGATGCATGGAAGCTGACACGCGTGCAGGGCTTCTCCTTCTCCTGCAGCGGCACCTACTATGAGTACCCGCTGGAGTCGGGAAGTACCTACACCGGCGGCAGTCCCGGTGCTGACCGTGTCATCTACAACGACAGCGATGACTTTTGCGGTCAGTATCAGTCCATGATCGTCGGCTTACACTTCAAGGCTGATGTGTCCATCCACCAGCTTGTCTCACCCATACCGGCGCGAGCGGCGACAACTTCGTCGAGTGCACCTTCTAAACAGACATACGGTGTCATAAGTTATTCGGGTTGTGGGTTGACTTTTCTCTGGCATCATCCAAGTGTGTTGTATGACAACCGCGGAAAGTTATACATGCACATACGTGTGATAAAAATCAGTACTGAAGGCGGAACATGAACTGGAAACTATACTGCTTGGTGTCAGGGTCCCAATGTGACCAATTCCAATAGCCAGCATCATCCGATTCGTCCTCGATCTCACGAGCCGGAATACGGAATGCGATAGTTTCGTACGGCTCAGCAGCAACCTGAGAACAAAGTCCATTCGGGTTAGGACAGCTTGTAAGAACAGACGAAGCACTCACAATGAGGTATTGATATGCCTTGTTCGGCGGTTCCCTTTTTTGCTCCCAGGCGCTCATGAAACGTCTCCGGGGTATAACACCTGCCTTGATCTGAGGCAAGTGAACCTGTACCATCATGCCCTCTTTCCTGTGTCTCTGTCACGAACTTTCGTGACACGGTAGCCTGGCCTGCCAATTTTCAGAAAGACTTTTCGCTGAACGTTACTGGCGGCAGGCGCAATCATGAGCTGCGTGTCCTTGAGGTCGCGTGCCGCTCGTCGAGCCAAATTTGTTTGATGCTTCTTTCCTTGCGTGTGAGCGAGGTAGGAGCCCTCATTGGTTGGAGAGTGAGACACAACCGGCATTCTAGAGAGCCCAAGTGATTCCGGAGGATGTATGGATCCTGGATGGGGGGCACTGTTGAAAGGCAAACCCAAACGACCGTCTTAGGGAACACACCTTTGCAAGATCAATGGTCTCCAGAGCAAGCTTCCTCAGACGCTCACGCCTGTCGACATTCGTCTCTGAGGCACCTGCCACACCTCCACCACCGAACTTGGACCCAACGCGATTCTAGACGAAAAGTGAGCGACTGCAGTCAATCTCGCTCGTGCAAACGAACCTGGTAATCTAAAAGAGGTGCATGATCAGCTCCTCAAAAAAACTCCAGCATTCGAATAACTTACCCATACTGAATTATGGGGGAACTGCAAGTCGGACGACGGACGTGCAACCAAAGGGCGTTCGGTGAGAGGAGCGAGATGATGAGGTAAGCGAACGACCCTAATGCTACACAAGCAGATCTATCTCCCGATCCCTGTGGCGGCAATTTTTTGCTCTCGGATCGACTTGCAGTCATTTGCTCTGCGAGGGACATCTGGAACGCCCTGCATCCGCCCTTGCTCACATATCTATCGTCTCGGGCTCGCACTACCTGGCTTTTTTCATAATCTCCACTGCACATGGCTGCGAGTAAGAAACGGGTTCTGGACGAGGATGCAGGTAACCCAAAGGCCAAGAAACCCCGAAAGGATGATGCGAGCAAGACAGTGAAGACCCGTGCAGAAAACCACAGATTCCGGTCTCAAATCTGATTCCCGACGAGGTCGATTTCCCCGTGGAGGTGGAACGAGCTTCACGCCCTTGGAGGTGAAGGCCATCCGTGCGGAAGCAGCGAAAGAGGCGAACGAAGAATTATTCGAGGCGAGTCTACATGTCTGTACTCATGAACCGCCAAAGGCTGAACTTGACGTAGGACAGCCAAAAGAAGCCTGCGAAACGCACGAAACGCAGGTCCGATGTGAAGGGAGTAGACAAGAAGGCAGATAAGGGCATGAAGGATGAAACGATTCGCGTGGAGCACTTGAACTACAAGGTATTTTCACATATATATTTTCCATTTATATGTTCCTCAAGAATATCATAGCGTTCGTACCGGGAATGAAGATTCTTGGTCAAGTCGTATCCGTCCAGCCTCTTGTGCTCATAGTATCCCTGCCGAATCAGCTCTTCGCACATGTTCCTATCACTCAGATCTCATCTCAGCTGACAAGCATACTTGAGATCCTGGACGCGGACGAAGATTCGCCCGCACCAGATGAAGAAGAGGAAAATCCGAAAGCGCGGATCCCAGACTTGTTTGAAATATTTCAGCCAGGTCAATATGTCCGGGCAGTAGTGACAGCCGTCCACGCCCCTGGATCTACAGATGTTGCAGGTCTCGGACGCTCGCGAGACGAGCTTCAAAAGGCGAGCCGGCGAGTGAGCTTAGCCTTGTTCCCGAGAAAGTGAACATGGACGTTGCGAAAGCTGACCTCCGCACCGGTTTCGTATGTTTCATCAAGTCTACTCTTCTTTGCATGATTTCTAACAATGGCTTGATGTAGACATTGTCTGCGGCTGTCAGAAGTGTAGAGGATCATGGGTATATCCTAGAACTCGGCGTCCCCGGCGTTTCTGGATTTCTCTCGTTCAAAGATGCGAAGAGAGGACCCTTCGACGACCCGGAGCACCTCCATGTAGGCCGACTGCTGGACGTCTGTGTCACCAAACTGTCAGGAAACGGTCGTACGTGCACGGTCACAGTACAACCAGAGTCTGTGAAAACCGCTTTTGTGCGTTGCAGGCGGCTTATAGTCTACACCTTCATTCATTCACTTGGCTTGTTATGCAGGTTTCCGAAGTCACGAGTGTATCGTCCATACTTCCTGGGATGCTGGTACAGTCGCTGGTCACCGCCGTACTCCATAATGGTCTCAATTTACAGATCTTGGGCTACTTTGGTGGCACAATCGACCAGTTCCATCTGTTACCTGGTGATCCTGAGGACCATTACCAGGTCGGACAAAAGCTCAAAGCAAGAGTTCTTTATGCATCAGTCCGTCGTCTCCGCCACGTTTTGCGTTGTCGTTGGCGGACCATGTTCTCAAGCTCGACGTCAAGAGCATTACAAAGGCAAAGGCTGAATCAAGGTCAAGTTTCAGGATGACTATGTCGTAGGAACTGTCCTTGATGCCGTGAGGGTCACTCGAGTAGAAACTGAAAGAGGTCTTGTGGTCGAAGTGTCGCCTGGTGTGGAAGGTTTCGTGCATGTACGTCTTTCTGTGTCGCTTCGTCAATTCGCCCTTCAAGTCTTCTTCAGATTTCCCAAACATCAGACGAACATGTGCCTTCACTTTCGCCATCCTCTGGTCCGTGGAAGCTCGGGACTGTCCATCGGGCTCGAGTGACGGGTCACTTCCCACTCGACGGCCTCATGCAACTCTCCTTGCGCCCGTCTGTGCTGGAACAGAAGTTCTTGCAGGTCGGGGAGGTGCAAGTTGGCGAGATCATCAAAGGCACCGTCAAGAAGCTGACAAACTCTGCATTGTTTGTCTCCATATCCGGCAGCGTAGATGGCGTAGTCTGGCCTAATCACTATGCGGACATTCCGTTGAAGCATCCCCAGAAGCGCTTCAAGCCTGGTGGTAATATCAAGTGTCGGGTATGTTACATTTCCATGCTTCGAGACTTCACACTGATATTCTAGCCAGGTGCTTGTAGTTGATCCCGAGCGGAAGAGGATCGCACTCACGGCCAAAAGAACTCTGCTGGATTCCACTTTACCGATCGTATCGAAGTTTGCCGATGCCCAAGTAGGACTATTGACACATGCGGTCGTATTCAAAGTGTCCGACAAGAGTCTTCAAGTCGAGTTCTACAACAACTTGAAGGCTGTTGTACCAGCACGAGAAGCGAGGTAACGATTCTGTTGTCGATGGATGAACATTGCCTCATTGCGGTTCATCAGCGAAACTGCAGTGGGTCAGCTATCTACAGCTTTTCCTGTCGGCAAACCTGTCCAAGTCCGCATCATCGCTGTCGATCCAGAGACTTCTCGCATTACCGCCAGTATACGGCAAGCATCACCCAACTTCAAGGCCGCCATCATGATATCAGTGGTGTGGAGATTGGCAACGCGGTCGAAGGCATCATTTCGGAGGTACAGAAAGACAAGGCTATCGTCACACTCCACCCGACACAAGTCATGGCGCTTCTTTCACTCAAAAATCTTGCCAACCGCCGTAGCGTCCCTGTCGCGCAACTGCGAACGTCACTTCAGACCGGCGAGAAGCTGCAGGACCTCGTGGTTGTGTCGCGCAACCCGGAGAAGGGCTTCGTGCTTGTCGCCACCAAGCCCAGGGAGAAGGAAGCGCTTGTCCAGAAGGGCTCCTTAAGCCTGGATACTCTCAAAGTCGGTCAGCTTGTCGGCGGCAGGGTATTACGGCATGCCCGTCAGGGTGCGCTGGTGAAGCTGACTGCTTCAATCTCTGGACTCTTACACCCCACGGATACGTGCGATGATTATGATGCTGGGACGCCGTTCCCACCTATGGATCTCATTCTGCGTGCTGTGGTCGTCATGGTTGACAAGGACAAGAGACAAGTCAAACTTTCCACTCGACCTTCACGTCTCTTCCCAGACCAGGGAAAACCTGTGGTAGATCGAGAGATCACTAGCATGGATGCTCTCAAAGTGGGCGACACGGTCAGAGGCTTCGTCAAGAACGTGGCCGAGCACGGCCTTTTCGTGATGTTGGGTCGGGATATCGATGCTCGAGTTCAAATCAAGGAGCTTTTTGACGCAGTAGGTTGCGTTCGTCCGACTAACAGGTGGACGCAATGCTTACAAATTCTTAACAGTTTGTCAAGGATTGGAAAAGTCGATTCGCTGCCAACCAGCTCGTCAAGGGTCGCATATTGAGGTTGGTGTTTTTTCTCTTACTCCGATGTCTCCTCTCATTCGTTCTGGGCAGCATCGATACTGAGAAGAAACAAATCGAAATGTCGTTCCGATCTGGAGCTTTACAGCGGGAGCCCCGATCACACCTTACGCTCTCAGACTTGTCTGAAGGGCAGAAGGTGGAAGGTCATGTGAAAAAAATAGAAGACTATGGTTTGTTTATCGAGATCGACGGGTCTAAACTCAGCGGGCTCTGCCATAAGTCCGAGGTGCGTTGCAGTAATACTGTTTTCCGTGGCAATGCCTCACATCAATGTCTCCCTAGCTTTCTGACAGCAAGGATGCGGATGTCGCCTTGGCACTTCGCGGTTTTCGAGAAGGAGATCCAGTGAAGGCTGTCGTTCTGTCGGTCGACGAAGACAAACATCGTATCTCGTTCGGTCTGAAGCCTTCATATTTCGACGAAGATGACTTCGGGTCGGGTGATGAAGACGGAGAAGAGGCCGAGGACCTCGAGATCGGCGCAGATGCTTTGGGTGTCGTCCAAGACGCTGCTTCTGATGAGTCTGATGATGGTGACATTCGCAATGAAAGTGATGACGAGGACCAGTCGGCTGCCGCCAGTGGGGACGACGATGGTGACGACGATAGTGACGACGACGCGATGGACGTTGACACCCGTATAGAGCTGAACGAAGCAGCATCAAGCGCTGGGGGCGCATCCAGCAGCAATGTCAAGGCGATATCTCTTGATCTCAAGGAAGGTTTCCGGTGGTCTGCTGAAGACGAGGACCATGATGACGCGTCGGGTGTTTCCTCTGGTGAAGATGAAGATGAAGAACCAGGACAGAAGAAGAGGAAACGCAGGCGGAAAGAGATTGAGCAGGATCTGACGGCCGACATGCATACCAAGACTCCCGAGTCGAACGCTGACTTCGAGCGCGTCCTTTTAGGCTCACCAAACTCATCCTTTCTATGGGTCCAGTACATGTCTTTCCAACTCCAACTGTCGGAAGTCGAGAAGGCTCGGGAGATCGCGCGGCGTGCGTTACGGACCATCAACTTTCGAGAAGAACAAGAAAAGTTGAACGTCTGGATCGCTCTGCTCAATCTTGAGAATATCTACGGCACGGATGAAACACTCGAAACCACATTCAAGGATGCCGCACGACATAATGATTCAAAAACTGTTCATCTACGTGTGGCCGCTATCTTTGACCAAAGTGACAAGTTCGAGGTATGGTAGGGTCTTTCCTAGCGATTACACCGCTCATGTTCCCCTGCAGAAAGCCGAAGAACAATATCAGCGCACTTCCAAGAAGTTTGGGCAAAGTTCCAAAGTTTGGACATTGTTTGGAGAATTTTACCTGAAGCACGGAAAGTTAGAAGAAGCAAGAAAGCTGTTGCCACGTAGCCTACAAAGCCTTGAGAAGCGCAAACGTAAGTGAGATGCGTCTGTGGTAGTCTCTTGAAGAATTTCATGCGTCGCTTTTAGATCTCAAGACTATATCGAGGTTCGCTCAAATGGAATACAAGTTCGGTGATCCCGAGCGAGGCAAAACCTTGTTTGAGGGCATTGTTGACTCGCATCCCAAGCGTTGGGATCTCTGGTCGGTTTACATGGATATGGAGGCCAGCCAGGGCGACATTATGAGCCTCAGGTAGCCGATTTCTTCACCTCACTCAGTAAGTGTTGGAACTGACGTTTGCCCAGGAATCTGTTCGACAGAGTTCTCGTACTCAAGATGAACAACCACAAAGCGAAGTGCGTTGATTGGCTCTTATGTTGTCGTTTTTACATTGAGTTAACCGTTTTCGCAGGTCTTTCTTTAAGAAATGGCTCGAGCTTGAACGACGAATAGGGGACGAGGAGGGACAGGCAGCCGTCAAAGCAAAAGCGATTGCATATACCCAGCGATCTTCCAGTGCCTCGTGATTAGTACACCTTCACAATAGCGAAGTCTCGATTCTAATATTTAGCCGCAATATACCGCAGAAGACAGCAAAATGACGAAGTAACTATGATAAGATGAGCGTGAAAAACAAAAGGAGTGTGCACGACAGATGAGCCAATATGGGTATATGGCAATAAATACGAAGGAATGTCATGAGCGCGATCTCGCTCGCTCATGTCCAGGTGGTGGAGAATCATAATCAGTGATCGGCCGCCGAGTGCTCATGGAACTGGCGAGCTGCCGCTGCCAGTCATCCAGCTGGGTCTCCAAGTGTTCGAACGTCATAGCATTCTCCGAGCTAGACGCACTGATTCGTCGCTCTGAGATCGCGGAAATCGGCCGGCCGTGGCCGAACGCAGGCTGGTCGACCTCCAATAGCAGACCGATTTTGTGCGACAACTGTTCGTTTTCGCGCTTGAGACTGGTGTTTTCGTTGCTGAGTTGCTCTAACACTGTCTCGTCCTGGCCGCCCCGCGCGACGACCAAGGAGTTTTGTAGTCGCTCGACGTCTTGCTCAAGTTCCTCGATGCGTGAAAGACGATCGTCCGATTCTCGCTGCGATTCGATGACGGTGTCTCGCATGCGCTCGAGATCCTGTTCCAAAAGGTCGATCCGCTGTCGTAGTTCCCGATTGTCGATGTTTAGACGTTGAACCTGGCGCTGCGCATCCGACAACTGGCTGCGCAGGACCTCGCTGCTGTCGTCCGACGAAGGCGTGTTCCGGCCATTAACTCCACGTATTCGTGAACCGGGTTCAGTACTCGAAGCCCGATCGAGCTCCGATTGCATGCTCTGATTCAACGATTTTTGCTTCGTCAGTTCGTCCTTCATTTTTCGCATCATTTTCTCCGTGCCCCTATGGTACTCGTGGTCAGTCTTATTAATTAAATATGAAATCCTACGTAGATGCTCACTTGACATAATGCACAGCTAGCTGGTAGTCGTCCTCCAGTTGCTGCAAACGTGCTTTGTAGCTGGCTTCCGTCTCCTCCAGCTTCTGCTCGGCTTCAAGCGCACGAGCCTCAGCTGCGTCGTCCACACCATTCCGCCTCGACGGACTTGATGTGTTCTGCAGACGGTCCAGCTCACTGGACAATGAGTCGAGCCGTGCTTCCGCGTCTTCCTTCTGCTGCAAAGCAGACTGAAGATCGCGTTCGGCGACGCTATGAAGCCGGGTTTGCTCCGCCAGCTTGCCCTCGAGCTCGGCGACACGTGAAGGCGACACACGACCAGCTCGAGAAGTCGAAGGAACATCGTCACTTTCTGCCACAAGACCCGTGTCGGCCAAGTACTTCCTGATGGTCCCGTATCGGACATCAGCGGAAGAGACCTCTCGTGCTCGTGTTTGCAGTTCAGCATCCTTCGTAGCCAGATCTCTCCGCAACCGGCCACTGTCGGCGAGCGCACTCGAGAGCTGCGTCCGAAGACCGAGGACCTGGGAACGGAGAGCCAAGGTATCCGTCTGGACATCTCTGGCATTCCGGCGCTCCTGCGAAAGCTCGTTCTGCGCCTGATCAAGCCGGCGAGAAGTATCCTTTAATAGCTCGCGCAACGAACCAGTTTCCTGTTGCAGCGCGGTGATCTTCTCGGTATGCCCGCGGCTCATACGATCCTCGTCACTCTTGAGATCGCGATGCGAATCCAACAGCTCGCCCAAACTCCCCGTGGTGAGAGCCCGGAACGCATCTGCCTCTTCGCGTGACTTGGCCCAGGAGTTCTCGAGATCCATGATGTGCGCCCGAGCAGTGTCGATCTCCATATTGCGAGTCTCGAGTTCGCCACGAATCTCGGCAAGATCCGTTTCGAGCTGGGCAACCTGCTCCTGCGCTCGAGCGTACTGGGCATCGACTTCCGCCGCGCGAGTGGAGGCCAGTTGCAGCGCGTTGCGCGCCTGCTCGAGTGCACGGACGTGCTGTTCCCGCGATAGCAAGAGCTCCTCGAGCTGCGCCTGCGCCTTGAGGTGATCTGCCTCGCGCTGCTCGATGAGGGATGTCTGCGCCAGCAATCGATCTGCGTGGTCCTGCAGAGTTACTTCGAGGGTTGCGTGCCTCTCCTGCAACGACCGATGCGCCTCGAAACTTCGATCATGCGACTGCGACAAGAGATCTGCGCGCTTCGATGCCTCCTCAGCAGATGCCTCTGCCTGCTCCAAAAGCGTGGTCTGCATGGCGAAGGAATCGCCTAGCTCCTTGAGCTTGCGATCTCGTGCTGCCTGCTCCGCCATTGCCGACGCAAGCTGTCGCTCCAGGTCAGAGATGCGGTCACGCTCCAGTTTCCCAATGTCGCTCTCAGAAGCCGCTTCCAGCGCGGATACCTTCGCGCGGTAGAAGGCCGCCTCCTGGATAGCACTATTCCGAAGGCGCTCGGCTTCTTGAACCCGCTCCGAGGCTTCCTTGGCTCGCTCAACGATATTTGCCTGTGAGAAACACGTGTTGTCAGTACAAATTAACTGGTTGTTCCAGGAGAGCATAACATACCTGCAGTTTAGCCTTCAATTGCTTGAAGGTCACGACGATCTCGGTGACCCTTCGGCCATCAATGTCGTCATCGTCCGCCCGCGACCCGAGCTCGTCCTCAGACTCTGCGTAGATATAGCCAGATCGTGACGCCTTGGATAAAGCCGCTTTCATCCACGCTTCCCGTTTTTTCATCGCCTCCATCTCCGCCTCCTTCTCCTTGAGATCCCGGATGAGGTCCGCGGTGAGGTTCCCAGTCGATCCTGGCTTTCCATGACCATAGCCATTCGGCAGTGTGGGTGACGCAGGCTTCGCACCGTAAAACGCGTCCAGCGGCGCCGCCTTGCTGCGATCCACGTTCGGCGAAGGGCTGCGCGCGGAAAGCGCGCTCCGCCCCATCACGGCGCTCGCCATGCTGACTGGCTGCCCTATTTCCGGGGATACTGCACGGCCTCCAGGCACTATGTAGTTCGGACTCTTCGCACGTCCTTGTTCGGGCGACAACGCGCGCTCCCGCGTCGCTGATTCGCTGGTGGTTACCTCCGGACTGCTCTCGCCATCTTCGTCCTCGCGTGTCGGGCGTAAGGGGCCCTTGTCCTTCACTAGGCCTGACAGAGATGGCTGCGTTATGCCGTTCGGGCCTTCCCGGCAGATCGAATACTGGCTGGTGACATGGCACGACGCGCGTCATCGGCGTCGGAGATCTGCTCGGGTGACATAGGGCGGATGCCGTTGGACGGCGAAGATGGTAGCCCAACAGACGCTTTCCGGGTCGGAGCAGTTGTTGGCGGACCACTGGGAGGCAGCTTGTTGGAATCCGGATACTTGATGTGCTCTACAAAGTACGAGACAAGGTCAGCGCATGAATGGCCACGGCCATAGTAACACATACTAGTATCGAGGACATGTACGAGGGTTGGGTCCTCTGGTTTCGCGGGGTTCAACGACTCCCCACCCAGCCCACCGAGAACAAAGACCCTTGAGCCCATAGACGCCATAGCGTGCCCTGAACGCGCACTGGGCGCCGGTCCCATCTTCTGGAACATGTACCAGCGTTGATCTGTGCGGGGCAAGGTACATCTCAATCAATCACTGTAATCCCTCCAAGAGAACAGACTCACTCGATAGCTTGAAGGCACCCAGATCACCCAAGTCTTTCCCGTCGACTCCTCTGCCACCAAATACGTAAATTACATCGTCGACGAGCGAGGCAGCGTGGCCTTCGCGAGGAGACGGAATATAGCCGATACATGTCAACTCGGACCATGTGTTGGTGGTAGTGTCGAACTGCCAGGTGTCATTATAATGGTATAGGCAATCGGTACCGCCGAACCTGCACCACGGTGAATGTCCGCCGGTGAAATGACTAGTCAAAAAACACGTACAGAATTATCTTCTCCCCGTAAGTCACACAAATATGACCTGTCCGCTGTGCAGGCTTTGGGGAGCCCTCGACAGGTTCGACCAACTCCCACATAGCCTTCGATCGCACTGTAACATCAACCCACTCGTAACACTATCAAAATCAACAGAATCATGCACCCGCTCACAGGAATTGAGATCGAAAGACCATAGGTCATTCATGAACTGCCCGTCGACTTGACCACCGAACATGTAGAATTTCGAGCCGACCATGTGACGGCGTGCCGTATCGACCCACTGGCGCGGACCGTGGACCGTGACACGAGTCCACTCGCGAGAGACTTGGCGTAGAGGTTAGATGCGGTATACACATGCCGCAATGAACGCACCGAGGTTGAGCAGATACAGCCCGTCGTCCTGCTTATCTCCGGGCTTGGCCTTGTTGTTGGTCTTTGTGTCTCCGCCCCAGACAATGAGTACGCTGCCAACGAGCGCGCTGGCGTGACCGACACGAGGAGACGGAACCTCGCCCGCGGTTTGCAAGAGTGTCGCGGAGAGGTCGCGCGTCGACAAGAGATAAAGGTCGTTCCGGACAGTCTCGCGCACGAGACCACCGAAAAGGAAGAGTTCGCCGGTGGTGGTGGCGGTTGCTGGGAGCGCATGTCCATACCGCGGAAGGGTGAAGGGGAGGGTGATGTCGGGGGGACCACGCCCGGCTTCGGGATGGTGACTGGGGGTGGGAGAATGAGGCGCCGCTGGGTCCATGGGTACGCAGGCCTCTGCTGTTGCTGGGCCTGCAGCGACTGCTGAGGTTGCTGCTGCATGGGCGACGTCTGCACAGAGCCTTGTGAAGAGACCTGAGCGCCGGCTGGGGAAACCCCATTGCTGGCTTCCACGCTGACACTGCCATTCCTGTTTTGACGCTGCTGGCCCTGAGCAGGCAATCCATTCATGCCGACGGATGGGCTGCCGCGTCCAGAGAGCCCGCTAGACCAGGTGCGAATAGGCATCAGATGAGTTGGAACAGAGCAAGTGCCGACGATAGACACGTTATTGTAGTGAGTACATAATTCAAAAAGAAGACCCACCTCTCATAGCTGCTCTCCTTGGCCAACTGCTTCTGCGGTGGCGGTTGGGGCTGCTGGGTCTGCTGGGTCTGCTGTTGTTGCTGGATTTGGGCGAGTGCGGCGCTGGGAGATTGAACGACAGTGGCTGGTGCGGGGGCGTGCTTCCTCCTGGAGAAGAAGGACATTCTTCTGGGCCTGTTTCCTAGGAGGGACTGTATGGCTGCGGGTGAAACGCTGCAGGCAGCGGCGGATTATAGAAGAGGTAATGAGGGGCGGGACAGCGAGCGCTGTATAGAGCCCGCCAAAGTGCGCGGCGAACAGAAATGGAATGGGCGGATGGTTCCTGCTCTCCTCACGACCCGAGCCTTCTGTTGCAACGCTGATGCCCGTTTGCAGATGTTTGTTCCTCCTCTCTTTTGCCGCCACTAGCCTTTTCTCCTCTCATCCTTTTCCCCCCCGTTCTCAACAGCTCATCCCCAGAAATATCAGCCCACTGTAGGTCAGTACGCATTTTTGGGCCCCGGTCAATCGCTGCTCAATCGTAGCCGACTGCGCTCTTCTTGCGTCAATCCAACTACACCCGGTGCTAATACTTTGTCCCTAGGTGACAGGTCGTTGGTACGGTAGCCAGAACCACTGGCGTTTTCACGACTCCTGCATGACCCGTGTAACCTGTATCGTCGTGTCAAATATTGTTGCCGTTCCCGGGATGTCTAAACTGGTGCTAATGGGATTCTCTCCACGCTGATAGAAACGTTCTTCAAGAGGTTGTCCATGCGCGCGTGCCTCCTGGTGGCGTATTATTACCCAGTACTACATACATATGTCTGCGAATGGATAACCGGATTATCATCAAAACGGTGCGGAGGAGAGCTGCAAGCTGCATTCGAAAAAGGCAGGTTCAGGAGCGTGCATGAGAAGCTTCTGCACCATGCGCAGTCCATACATAAACGCAATCGAGTCGCAGTCCTCGCTCTCTGCCTTCACCTGTCTGCAGCGACTCGACCTTGGCAAGATGGTAGACCTCGCCTCATATGCGGTGCAACATCCTCCAGGGTATATTTGTTTCCCACAGCCTCCTTGCCCTACTTGCCCTATCTCCTACGCCTTCCCTGATCCCGCTCATCCTACTCGTAACCTCTTTACACCTCCAGGCTTGTGTATTTTGCCCCGTCGTGCTGCCGCAGTTCCCCATGGAATCGCACAGCTCGTTCTCCTAGCTACTGCTGCATCGATAGCCCATCTCGGCCCTTCCTTGCACGCCCTCTCGTCACCCGCCGTCTCAGTCGTAGCGTTGAGCTTTTTCTCGCTACTCAGCTCCTCGGTAGCGTTCACAACATTCACCATCTCATATTTTGGCGCTCGACTCACCGTTCACCTTGGGCCCACGTTACCCTCTTCCCTGCGGTATGGGCGAGTGTTGGGGTGCCGTCGCGTACCTCAGCCCAGTAGGTCGGTTGATCACCTGGAGTCCAGTCGTTGGGCTTGGTCCGTACGAGTGGATTCGTCCCATCCTGGGACAGTACGGCATCGACTGGGTTGTCGCATCGTGGGCAGTTGTCTGCACGCATGTCATCAGTACCTGGCTTATGGGCTCGACTGAAGGAGATGCTGTGCCATCGGAGTATGGCGACATAATCTCCTTCAGTTCCGAGGAACATAGACTCCAGTCGCACCCTCCCATCCGGAAGTCCTCATCTTCGAGGACCAACTGCGCCTTCATCCAGGCTGCACTACTAGCTCTTCTCACCCTTCCGTCTTTCGTCACCTCCCCAATTCCGTTGTCTCATCTTTCCCCCGATGCACACCTCTCGCGGTTGCCTGTGCTCTTCCCTATCCCCAACGATCTGGTCACCGCATACGTTCCCGAGTCTAGACGACTACATATCAGAGACAAAGTCACTACAATCATCGGCAAACATCATCTTATGGCCAGAGGGCGCAGTCAGATTCGACACGCCGGAGGAGAAGACTGCTGGTCTTCAGCACATCCAAGACAAAATTGGAATATACAAGAAGTATGTCGGGGTCAGCTTCTCAGAGTTCGTACCTGCGCGCGCACCCGACAACACCAGGAAGGCCGGCGACTGGATGAATGGGTTGGTTCTTCTCGGCCCCGATGGGCCTGTCTTAGAGTATTACAAACGCATGCTCGTTCCCGGTATGTCCTACGCTACTCCGTTCTCGCGATTACGGTCTCATCGCACCTCGCAGTGGCCGAGTCCTTCTCGATGACTCCGAGCTCCGATCCGCCCGAAATATACACGATGGAACTTCCGCGTCCCAGCGGTTGGAACAAGACGGAGTGGGCGCCAGGCCACAATGGCATTCGCCCGATTCCTCTGACCGCATCCATCTGCTTGGACTTCTCGTCCTCCTCGTCATTCGACGGTATCACCTCGCGCCCTGCCCTGATCCTCGCGCCTGCGCGGACGTGGCACACAGGCGTCGGGTATGCGATGTGGTCACAGGCGCGTGCCCGCGCCGAGGAGACAGGAAGCATGGTGCTGTGGTGCGACGGCGGCGACGGCGGTCTCAGCGGTGTCGCGGGCGGGGGCATGCACGAGTTTGTGCAGGTCGGTCAGGGCTCCTGGAGCAAGACAATCGGCGTCCAGTGGCCGTTTGATCAGCGCCGCACCCTGTTCTCGCGCGGAGGCGACGGTGCGGCGTTGACCATCGTGTGGGCCATCTTGGGCGTAGGGTGGGGCGTGGAGCGTGCTATACGCAGCGGGCCGTCATCAATTGTGGGATACGTGGGCTACATTGGCTCCATGATCGCTGGTTGGCGTTTGAAGAAGAAGAGAGATGAGGAACGTCCCCTCCTTGAATAACTTCGCTGTTGGTGCGCTTTCTCGCATTGCGCCTTGTTCTATTTTCAGATTCTATCGTTTGCTCTCGATACCATGCGCTTGAATTGCTTTCTGTACTCGTAGTGTCAAGTCCGTGCATACATATGACGACCTCGGAATTGCTCCTTGGTGGTTGGGCAGATTACTGTACTAAATCGACCTCCAGTTCACGGCATGTGACATGTGACACCTTGTTTCCGCCAGTTCAGAGCATCGTGTGACAGCGGACAAGGCTCCCAGTTCAGTTCAATCTGTTCAGACGTGACTGAAGCCCACCCAAAAGTGTATCAGATGCGTCACGTGATCGTGACATTTGGCTTCAAAAGGAGTTCAGAGCCATGTGTGACGCATGACATTTTGAACTGGGTCCAGTTCAGAGGGGGTCTGTGACCCGTGACTGGTCTAACGGTCGATTTAGTACAGTATAGCTGTAGTAGTATTTTGTGACATTCTTATGCAGAACCGCATGTTTGACGTAGGGACGTGCGTTACATGTGCATGCACGAACACGTTGTGGCCCAACTCGTTCGCAAGGCCTTTCATGACTCAGAAATGCTTCGTGATGTCAGTGACGCCGCGTATCTTGAGCAGCTTCCTGGTACGCGGGTAAATTGAACATGTTCGCTGGCCAGAGAACGTGAGCCGAATGACAATGTATCTGACAGATACGCGACAACACCTTGCCAAGCAGATGCAACAACATGATACTTATACGTGTCTCACATAACTTTCGGCCCCGGGCCAGCTACCACAGCCTGACTCAGTAAGCCGGTGCCGCTGTCGGATGCAATGAATGATCGTAGTCGGCCGCGGGAGTTGATCGTCCCCGCGATGCAGTCCTGAAAATCGCAGTACTGCATTGTTTTGGCGTAGCAATCAGGTTGTTTGTAAGCCGAGACACCCTTCGGAAATTATGAACATCAGCGACTATATACGCAAGGCTGGCGATGTATGGCACGAACAGGATGTACAGGCTAACATACGAATTAGGTCTTCCAGATCATATCATGATCAAATCGGCGTCCGTAGGGCAGAAGCACGAGGAGCGCCGTACACAACTAAATTAAATTTAAATAGCTGAAAAAAGACACATCAATGATGGGCCTGCCGGGATGTAGTACGTTACAAATTACCAACAACTTCGTCGGACGATAGTAGTATGCCGCGTACGGGCACCCACCGATTTGCCGAGTGCTCTTGCCACTGGAAGTCACGCACAGATCGCTTCTTATTCATGATCACTGGCAGGTGGAACACAAAGTACTGACTAGTCTGCTAAGGACGACGCAGTGGACAAGATTCCCTTCGCAGTTCAAGTTAACCTGTTTGTTGACGATCTGCCCAGAGCACAGATGAAAATGGGCGCAGCATTGGTATGTCGAACAGAGTCACGAGTATAGACTATGGCCGATGAATTGATGCAGCAAGTTTCGTTTTCCTGAAATGTACTAGACCAGGAGTTGGACCAGGCCGTTCCCGGAATAGCACCGCTCAGCACAGCTATAGCTGCCAGTCACGGTGGCCGCCGTGCATCCAAGCTTGAGCGCATTCGCCATATTCTAGCCAACCGACGCCGAGACAAAACGTTGCAGCATGGCGCGCGCTCAAAAGCAGCTGTCTTTAATCACTGTCTTGCATTGCGCGTGGACCGTCTCCTCATTTACCGTCGACAGTCTCTGTCAGATCGCTTCCGTCGTCCCTCTGGATTGTTTCTGTCATGAAGGACGCCTCGACGGATTTGACAGTCGATAAGGCGTATTTTTTGCGATTGGCGCAGTCCCAAGAAGCTGGGCGCAGCTCCGGTTAGTCCATCAGTTCGACTGAAATTCCCCGAATCGTACCGGAGCTCTGATATGTGAACAGTGGCGGCATTGTGTTTTCTGGCCTGGGACATCTGTATCACAACTGGTGACGAGGTGGGCACAACTTTATACTTGTTTTGACTCAAGATCCATTAACTGTCCCAGGTTTCGCTTATATGGATGTGTGTAATATCCGTGGTTTGCGGCGCTCCAACACCTCACACAAATCAATTTCCAGGACACCATGGACGTATCCAAAATTGCTATATTTAATCACGCGTTATTACTCACTGATCGCTCTCATGTACGCTCTCAAAATCAGATTTCTTGCCATGAGATCTTGACTGAAGATGTCGTCGTTGTGAAGTGTGGTGAACACCCACAGGATGACATGTCTGGAATGGCTCATCTTCGAAGGCGTCTCCGCGTTGATCTTGGAGCTCATAGTAGAAATGATGCTCATTCTCAGACGTCCGTGTGCCGTTCTGTCCTTATATTTGTTTCCGAGTGTGCTCACAAACTCTACAGTGTACGCGATGTCTGTTGGAGACAGGAAGCTCCTATATGTTATTGTCACCACTTTTGCACTCGAAGCAATTATTATGACTACCAGCCTCGGTCTCAGTATACCGAAGATTATGACGAGTCCCACGTGCATTGAAGCTTCGCTGCCTACTGAGATGGTTATCTACACGCAAGTGTCTCATAGCACTTTACCGACATGGAACTGACCGGAGTATCTCTTTCACACAGGACCACGTCAATTCTCTACGAGTCCTTTCTCTTCTTTCTGACATTTACTAGATATATGCGTGCCAGAAAGGGCATCTGGCCAAATGCCGGTCTAATGGCAGTGCTATTCCGTGATGGTGCATTTGTATATGCGGTTGTCTTCTGTGGGTCGTTCTTCTGAGATGGCATACTTAATGTGAACCTCGATTGTCCCCAGTCTCTATGGTAGCGAACACAATACTGTTCACTCTGGGACCAAGGACGCTAGCATCGCTCGGATTTCCGTATGTATATTCTTTTTGGACGACCACATGTCTCCTGACAAACGTTTCGATAGCTGGTTGCTAGCACTTCTGGGTGCTGCGGTAGGTGCACCGTTTGCTCCAGCGGCGCTCAGGCTCAATTTAATTTGTTCCTAGGGTCCGCGTCTTATCACAGGCGTGCGTGCCACTAGCGCACAACGCCACCCCCCCTCCACAATGGGAGATGTACAAATGAGCGATCTGTACTTCAGGGTGGACGTGGACGACCATGATGATGACGTCGAGTCAAGACGAAACTCGAGTGAACCTCTTAATGAGCGTTCCTGGCATGGGGAAGACCAGATAGCCATCGAATAAGAGGGACACTGGAGAAATTTTACTAATGGTATCTTACAGACGGTCGACTAGTATTTATCACGATAGTACTCTAGCAGTTTTTTAGTATGTTGTAGCACTAGCCAGTATGGATGGACGATGGCCAATATCAGCTGTGCCGCAACTCCTTAGGCAGGTAGCAGTACATCGCAATATTGTTGCCAAATGATTAATAGCGGTCATGGCGGCCTTCTCCGTATGGTTGCGTCCTTGCGAAGCCCAGTCTAATGCGAACGCAAGAATGATTGATTTCGCATGTACAAGAACTAAACGACAAAGCAGCTCACACCAATGCACAAGCAGATATACTTTCTACTATGAATGCTAGAACGGATATCCTCTGCCGCCGCCGTATGATGACGAGAATCCAGCACCTGGGCCGAACCCACCCCCACCGTGGAACTGTGCGAACAGCTCATGCAGATCCATAGGGTGCATACCGCCCATACCACCCATGCCATCCATACCTGAGCTCGAGCCATCCTCATCATCACCCAAGTCATAGCGCTCTCTTCGTTGTGGGTCTGACAGAACAGAGTGCGCTTCGACAACGAGCTTGAATTTCTCCTCATCACCGCCCTATATTGTGTATTCTCAGTAATGAGAAGTTAAACTGAATGTGGTGTCTCGCCTTATCTGGATGGTGTTTCAAACTTTCTTTCCGATACGCTTTCTTGATCTCAACCTCGGTGCAGTCTCGCGACACACCTGTAAGATATGGATAAGCATCATGACATATGGGTGGTCTTGTTCACTCACCCAGGATCTTGTAGTAATCTTTCGTCTTGCTACGTTTGAGCGCGGCTTCTGCTTTCTTGAGCTCTGTGCGCAGAGCGCGCACGTCCGCGTCACTGCCTTCAAATTCGGCTTGTTCTATCGCGGTCTTGAAGTCGCTCACAGCCGACTCGAACTTTTCGAGGTGAAGGTTGATACGTGCACGCGTGCGGAGAGCCTTGAACGAAGCAGGGTTCAAGACAAGCGAGGCTTCAGTGTCCAACAATGCGTCTTCATGTCGCTCGAGCTATGACAAACCACCGGATATGGCACAGCCGATGATTAGCTCAGATATAATGGCCGCCTTGATGAAGAGTATCATACCTTGACAAGTGTCGTGGCTCGATTGGACAGCAGGATCGCACGGATCTGTCCACCTTTACCCTCATCCTCACTCTCGCCGATGCGCTGAGGATGTCACATGCAAATGATCAATGAAGTGTTCTGGTTGACATTTACCTCGCCTTTGATAGCGGACTTACCTCGAGGGCTTCGCCATATTTCTGCGTCGCCTCCGCCAGCTTGCCTGACTTGAACGCCGTGTTTCCCTCTTCCTTTAGTCTCTCAACGTCTTTCACACGTTTTCGGAGACGCTGAGCGGGTTCATGTCCAGGGTCAAGTCGCAGAGCGGATTGCGCGTGTTGGAGCGCTTGTGCGGTTTTGGCAGTTAGGAACAGCACTAAACCACGCAATGTCAACACATCTGGAGAGTTGGGTTCTAACCGAAGGGCGTCGCTATAGGCAATGCGGTTTGAGCTACTTTTAAACGAGGCATGACACCATTTGACCATTCACCTGGCAGCTGTACTTGCAGATTCCCAATTGCCTCGAGCAAGCTCCAGCTCTACTCGCCACAGTCGCCACTGTGTTGGAATATCTCCGCCCTCCATATCAATAGCTTGCACGCATTTATCAAGCGCTAGTCTGGCCATTCCCCAGTCTTTGCGCCCCCGCGCGCCGTCAAAGTTGCGTAAGTGTGCTTCAAGCTCGAGAACTTTCTTCTGCAACTGTAGTGCCGCAGCATTTTTTTCGTCGAGGGACACCACAGTCCGGAGCGTAGATAAGGCAGGTGCTGTATGTCCCGTGGAGAGTTGGCAGCGGGCGAGCCGGATCAATGTCTTCGGAGATGGCGCGTCGGATTGGAGACTGGCGGCCTGTTGGCAGTCAGAAAGCGCAGGCCTGAAACGCTTGAGAGCCATATACGCCGCAGCCCGATTAGTCAAATAAGTTGGCTCAGTTGGCCGTAGATCTAGTGTGTGACGGGACCTTGAGCACACGACCGATATGGAGCGTCTGCAAATTGCAGGTGTATATGGAACAGCACTGACCGATAGCCTTGGTGTAGAGCTCAATTGCATCCTGAAATCGTTGAGCCTTGAAGGCGGTGTTCCCCTGTTCCTTGACTTTCTCTGCGAGCTTGATTGGATCTTCTTCGACTGGACTGTCCGGTGTAGGTACAACGGGGGTGGGAGGGTCTACCTCCATTTCCATTCCGCTGTCATCTCTGCGCGCGAATATAGTGAGGTTAATGTAGCGCGAAATGAAGAGAAGGAAATACCCGTCAGTGGCATTCTGATCGTGGCCATTGGTGGTGGTAGCTGCAGCGGCCTTCGCTTGCTGTTTCTTCTTCTGCTGTTTAGCCTTCTTGTTCGCCATGAGAGGGGTAAGGGTGAAGCGAGTGCTCTTGGATAAAAGACGGAAGGCGGACTAGTGTAACGGTGCACGTGGTGACGGTGGTGGTGGCTGGGTCGATTGCCTGTGGCGGATACAGAGTTTCGGCCTCGAGGCGTGCCAGGGCTGCTGTCTCTTCCTCCGTGCATTTGTGCGTGCATTCGCCTTCCAAGATCTGTATGTGCATGTGGACTTGCGGAGATATCATCCATTCCTCACCCTTCGGATCGTTTCTTACAGTCCATCTCGCTCGCCGAAGCCAGCAGGTAAACACGCCGAGCGCACGCCCCGTGTCCCTTCATCTACCTCTCAAACCTCTCCGACATTTTGCTCTCCCTCAAGGGTCCACTTGCTAGGACTTGTGAGTTAGCATGCCTTCCTCCGGGAAATCCCTTCGCTCGAGGCTCGCTCCTAGCCTCCCAGGCTCGTTGCGCGCCTCGGCAAAATTCTTCTCAAGCTCTGGCAGCTCTGACATCCAATTCACAGGACGAGGTTGTGATTCAAAGTCGGCACCCGCTCCTGTTGTTGAGCAACGTCTCTGCACAGCGGAGTCGTGCTTTGACGATTTCGAGCAGATATCTTACGACGAGCTACGTGCGTCTTTGTTCCTGGGTGACTCATTTGATTTCGGTTCACCTCATACCTCTGGTAAGTCGGGCTGTTCTTTTAATACATGTTCGTATCTTACTGGTGTTCCTAATTTGCCTATCGCGCAGATTCTCAGGCTTCATCCAACTCGTCCCTCCTCTCTCGTTCTCGCTCCACTCTTTCTCGTCTTCGGAAGGTATCTCGTCGTTCTTTGACAAAAACACGCGGAGCGCTCGAACACAAATCAACAAAGCAGTCGATTTCTGTGCCAGAGGAGACTGCGCTTATCCTTGCATTTCCGAACCGACCTTCAACGGAAACACCGAGGCCTGACGTATCACGGACCGCTACAACGCCAGTTGACGACTCATCATCTGTTTTCTACGATCGTGATCCTTTCCGCAGAGTTGAATCCCCCATCGAGGAACATTCTGGTGAATCTGCACTGCCGTTGCAGATTGTGACAGAGTCCGACCAGGCCGACGTGTCCACATCTACTCGTCCCTTCAATCAAGGCGTCTTCTCGCGGAAGTCCCTCAAGCGTATCAAAACCTTCACTCGCACGACATTCTTCCCATCGCGCCGATCAGCACCTGAAGTTTGCCGGATTCTTCAGAGCGAACCGACAAACCATAAACCCCACCTATTAGGAGCTTCTAACTCCCCTAATACTTCATCTCAGGTGGATATCGGCTTTCTCCCGGAGCTCTCGTTTGATCAACTTGACCTTTCGACCCTCTTCCCCAAGGACAAACCTTGGCGCTTTTCAAGAATCTCACGGAGGGACCGTGATTCATTCTGCGAGTTTCTCCAGCTTTCCAAGCCTGACGTCAGCGACTGCATACCACACCTGCAACTCGTGCGGTACGAGCGTGTAGACCCACACGATCTAACTGCCTCTCCGTCCACTTCTACCATCGCTGGTTTCTCTCCCGCAGCGACACCTCTTTCCCTGCACTCGCCATCGTGGTTGTCTCGGAACATCAGGGACTTCCTGACTGCCGAGCCCGATTCGCCGTGTCTACCCATCCCACCCCCGGCTTCTCCACCGTTACCCATCCTTCCACGTTCACTTCTTCCCGCCTCGTCAAGTTCTGAAAATACACAGGTATGTGTTCTGGGTGAATAACATACGGGCGTTGGTTCTTACATTATTGCGCGTAGTGGCACTACGAATCCGCAGAGTCCCCAGACACCCCTCGCTCAACCAGCTCATCTGTTACTCTTTGTACCACATCAAGACGTGTCTCTTCTAGGCGATCGTCTGTCTACTCTAGCTCTCGCCCTCGCCCTCGTTCATCGAATCGTTTGTCTGTCATTCATTATCGTCGATCATTCGTCGATAGCAGGAAGAGTATACAATCCTTCATTGCATACGGGTCGATTGCATATTCGACCGAGGAAGGTGATCAAGTTCTCGCGGAAATTCAGCAGCTAGCCAAGGTATGCTGATTGCTCTACCGTCACCATTTGCTCTGACCCGTCCTAGGATCCCTCCCTTGACATTTTACTTCTTTCATCCGATTCACGATCGACGCCTCTGGAGCAGCCCTTACCGCCACTCGCTCTCTTTGATACCGGTACGTGAACGTCGATTTTATGCACGCTCACTCACTACCTAATCATTGTCTCAAAGAGCATCCAAGCCACCTGTTGTCCTCCCTCCCCGGCCCTGACGTCACACGACCCAAACTTCAACTCGTCAATCCCTCCTACCAATTCTTTATCCCATCCCTACGCGCATCTCAAGATCTCGGCCACGACCGCTTCCCCCTTCCCAACTACCTCTTAGCCATCGCCAAGAGTATACTACGTAATTCACAGGCACTAGCAACCATGCCACTCGACGTCTACGGCAAGCCAGCAGATACCGTCGACTGGGGTGATGAGGTCGACTACTCCGGGTATGAGTGGTTCAAGGATCCTCCCCCACGACCAGAGGTACGCTGTGTCCTCTCTGTCGTCATGCACAATTTTGTTGAGTCCTTCACCATAGCCCACAGCCCCCTCCACGACAGATGCTTACGTGCCCCAAGCAGGGGTCATCGAACAAAACGAGATGTTTGACTTTGCGCTGAAGAGTGCGCCTAACGTGCTCTACGCACGCTTTAAGCAGTACGGCCAAGTGAGTACCCTTTGACGTTCTATATATTACTGTCACTTAGACCACTTTTACAACAGCTCGGTGTCCTCGCATGGTGTTCCGAGTTCAGCGAGATGATCGACTCTCTCAAAACATTAGGCTTTGAGGGTAACATGTTCGTGTCCACACGTACACAGGCATTGAGGACCTGCGAGGAGATCCTGCGGTTGAAGCTCAAGGTCGAGATGCAGATCATCGTCATGTATCTATCATCGCAAGTGGCGCGACTGCGGCGATTCCTGGACGCAGATCGTCAGTGGGACGACTATCCGGAGTTGACGTTCCCACTGGACTACCGACAATATCAGTAGTATCTTGTCCCTGTTCTCCGTGACTGCCTCTCGTTGCCTGGGTATGTAATTCGCCCTCTTCTTGGTATGGATAATCGGCTCGCGCATCTTGTATCTATATAGCAATGCTCTCCTGTCTGTCTGTTGTCTCCTTCGCAATCTCATCGGAATACATTCGGGCCTAATGTACAAAATCGTACATCTTTGTGAGTTACCGACCATAAATACAAATATGTGTATACAAAGTAAGGCCGAAGAATACTGGGTGTGCATGTGCCGCATCGTGTGCGCACGCTATCCTAGGCCTGTAGGCCATGCTCTATCGACTGAGAGAGTAATGCAGATAGCCTGCTCGTGCGACCAGCATACGCCTTCTCTCGCAGGTTCACCCTCCCAAAATGACAACGCTCGCGTGCTGCCCAGACCAGCATCATCCGACACTGTACTTCGACGATGGCAATGTTGTCTTATCTGCCATTGCTCAGGACAGACAGCGCCAGTACTTTCGGGTGCATCGATCAATTCTCTGCAGGCACTCTGCGGTGCTCGCCGAAATGTTTGAAATACCTCCCCTTACACTTTCGCCTTCTGGATCGCCCGAGGTGTTAAAGGAGACATACGCCGGAGTCGTCCACGTGCAGATGCAAGACACCGCGGAGGACCTGGCGAGCTTTCTGGGAGTCTTGTATGATCCTCTGTATGTCCCTCCACTGAACTCTCCGCATCCCACACTCGGGCTCACCCACGGCGAAGGGGCAATGCATACAAACGGTTCAACCCCAACACCCCCGTGCTCGTCGAGGGCACGCTCAAGCTCGCGATGAAGTACGAGTGCGACGCCCTGCGCGCACGCATCGTCGAGAACCTCGAGGCCGACTGGCCACAGACGCTCGCGCAGTGGGATGCCCGCCGCGCCGAGAGCATCCTCGCGCGCTCCGAGCACGGGCAGCAGTTCACCGGCAAGGTGAACGGCCTCTACCTCGACGACCGCCTCCCCGAGCCCGCCTCCGCGATCCGCATCGCCTCCGACTACTACGTCTTTCAGCAT